>CAKJTD010000033.1:180936-268436 GCA_917499995.1 Ichneumon xanthorius | reverse complement strand
ACACGCACACGCACACGCACACGCACACGCACACGCACACGCACACGCACACGCACACGCACACGCACCGCTAAAATCTATTGAAATCACTTATAAAATGGTCAAAACGCAAAGTTATACTGGTATTTTTTATTTTTCATGTAGTAACAGATTTTCCAATGACGAATGTATAAGGCACTTCTTTTCGCTTACGCTCGGTCGTGCCTAAAAACAATACAAATTGTAAATTAGCGGGTTCGAGAAAAATTAACAAAGCAATTGGTTCGATGACGATTTGAAAAATTTCGTTGAACGAAAAAAAAAAAATCTTTGTGCTGACATAAGGAGATTCAACTTGAGGTGTTGACGTTAAAATCACGAAGTCAGCAAAGCTTTTATAGTTCAAATCGAGTCGACAGAGTGTCGTAAAGCACACAAGAGATGAATATTGAAAGCCGGAAGATCGGGTTATATTCACGAAAGGGAGAAATCGAAGCGGAAGAAAGTGAATGAAAATAAATCCATTAAAATTTTGTATCTCGACGGATATAAAAATTGAAACGAAAATTCTGAACTTTCAGTGTTGAGAAAAAGATAAAACCAAGGGACACAACGGAAATTGATTAATTCAATGTTAAAACAGTTCGTCTTCGAACTTTAATTTTTACGCAGACAAGCCGAATCGGTGCTCGGACATGAAAAAAACAGCAGACTTTTCGTAACTCAACCAGTCAGCAGATTTAATAGACTATACGAGTAATCATTCGCGATAATAAAAAGTTGCAAATTGAAATTTTCATGCGGCTTTCTCATAAAAGCTGCAAATTGAAATTATCATGTGGCCTTCTCATAATGTTCCTTTATTTGCGAAGCTTCTTCTATGAGGAAGCATTTTCTGTATTGTTGGCTTCCTCGTAGAGGAAGCTTCGCAAATGAAGGAACATTATGAGACGGCCATATGAAAATTTCAATTTGCAGCTTTTATGAGAAAGCCACATGAAAATTTCAATTTGCAACTTATATGAGGAAGCGATATGAAAATGTTTATTTTCAACTTGTTTTAACGTCAACGTCTTGTTTGCCTTTTATGAAAAACGACTGGCCGATTCAGGTTCAGTGCGAAAAAATACACCGATGTCTTCGCTGTGTAGATCCGTACACCTACTTCAATTAACGAAAATGCAGGGTTTTGGAAAAAGATTTTTTTTTTTAATTATCAAGTCAATTATCCAATACTCACCGTTTTGTGGCCACGTCCAATGTATTTTTCCCCCACCGAAGACGAGTCTCCAAATTATTTTACTCCTACGGCGACACTTGATACATAAACTCGTGTCGGGCAAAAAATACACCTTTTGAAAAAATTCAAAAATTTCAAATTCCCAGAAAATTTAAACGGTTCGATCCATTTTCGGCAAATATAATACGAAACACTGTACAGTGTTAGTCCATTCCCGTGCCCAATTTAAGCTTGATACCTCCATGTTTACTCGAATTAGACCGTTTTCGGTAATTTAAAAAAAATCAAAATTCCATAAAATCTGACTGCTTCGATAGATTTCGGCCAAATTCAATACCAAAGATCTTTGGTCATAGTATTATATTAATGTGCAATTTCAGGACGATCGTTCAAAATTTACACAAGTTACAGCTACCTCAACCTTTTTTCAAAAATTTCAATATCGCGTAAAATCTCGAAACAGACCTCAATCTTCATGAAAATTGCACCGAGGGAAGAGACGTGATCATTCTACTAGTGTACCAAATTTCAACTGGCTATCTCGAACCGTTTCCGACGACCGTTTTAAACGAGGCAAGTCTGTTACGCACACACATATGTATACTCACACACATACATACGTCCGGACACCAGCTAAAAATCTCATTTCTCGACGTTTCGAACTATTTTAAGTACTCTGACACTAAAATCTCGAAAAAAAATGTTTTCACGAAAACAAAGCTTCCTTTATGAAAAGCAAAAAAAAAAAATCTTTTTCCGATCGACGGGCCGGGAAGAAATTTCCTCGTAACAAGAGCGCACGAATAAATACAAGACAAAGTAAAAATAGTCGACTAATATCTAATCCAAATTTGAAAAATAAGTACGGATAAAAAAGCAAAGTCAAATTTCGTACCTCAAGGATCTTGACGTAATGCTTGCGCCATAGCCTGTCAAATTTGAGTTGCATTACGAAAATGTTTAAGTATCACTCTTTCAGACTTGAAATATGCTAATATGATAGAGTATTATTTTACATGTGTATGACACTACCTGATAGCATTCTTTGGGAAATGTTACATATTAAAATAGATCGAATTTTGGCTCACATAGTTTGACCGTGAAAAAAATTTGACACGTGAACATAATCTATTTTATAAAAATATGAATTTAAGGATATCCTTACCAGAAATGCGTGGGGGCACGGGAGAGGGGCTCCGCTTAACGCGGTAGTCACTGTGCGAGAGAGAAAGGTGATGCAAAGCAAGTGTGCTAGAAAGAGATGGGCGCTTCGTTTTTTTAACGGCAGTTGAAAACGAGATCGTAAATCTTTTTCAAATTTGGACACTGTCTGTAGTAAAGTATGCTCTTCAATCGGTTAGTTTTTTATATCAATTGAATAGAAATTGGCGGGGATAAACGCTACATTGTATTCTTTTTAGTTTAGATCCGATCCTCCCCATGTTAAAATACGTAACTTTGAAATCACGTTGCAAAAAAACTACACCGTCAAAAAATCTTTAAAAATGCCAACAAATAAAGTATGTTTTTTTTCTGTAGATCGCATAAGTTTCATCAAGATCGAACAGAAACAACAAAAACGAACCAGAAAGTTTACGACTACAAATTTACGGTCGATAATAAATTTGCAAATGATTGATTCTTACACAAATTTGACGTATTTATATATGCTTGAAGACTATCGGTCTAACCTAATGGGTTGACACATCTAATAAAGCAGTGGTCCCATATTCACAGTGTCGTCATATTGGTATAGAGTGAGACCACCACCGGCGGATTAATGGCCCATATTAAATAAAGAATTATTATTGGAACATTTCGTATGCCCAATATTTTCCAACATCATTTCAATCCTCGAAATCTCCGCATCACATTACGGTTGTCATTCCTATATGCATCTGTTCGCGAATACACGAATAAAAGTGAACAAAAGCGCGCCACGCTAAATCTGTCGACTTTTGATGTGTTTCTTTAATGTAAACAGCCGGTAACCTCGCTTTAATTTTTGGAAACGTGATCCTTTATGCATTGTTTATAACATATTTAAAAAAAAATTAAATTCTATCAAATAATCAAGTTTGTTCTCAGACTACCTTAAGAATAACTTACCCGAGCTTCCGAAATCGGATAAAATCTCCGAGAGGACTTTGCCGACAATGTTATATCGAATATATTTTTTCTCCGGTTTCTGTTGTCAGTTTCTTTCGCTGCTCGACCTCGGTTTTCATAGCGTCCGCCGTCGCGACACGTGAGCGATAGAAACAGGGGAAGAGGACGAAGGCCTGGTTGCGCGAAAGGAACGAACTCGCGTTGCCGTCCGATCCGTCTGAAAAGCGCGGGGGATAAAGAAAAAGCACGAACAGCCGAGCGCGAGGGATAGAGATGAGAACAAGAGTATTGTAGAAGAGGTTCCGCGGTAGGTACCTGACCTACCGGCCTTTCCCGAGGGAACAAAGGAGAGTCGGAGGGACCAACGTCGTTCTTCCTTCTTCCTCGCCGTCCCGGTCCGATTCGCGTCTTTCTCCTTGCCCACTGGCACTTCTCTATTAAAGGTATAACCGGCGAAAGTGAGATGGAGAATCCTTTCCGCCATTAGGCTTTCCATATCGTGCTCCGTCCACGCACTTTTCTCTGAAACCTCTCTATATCCCCCCCCCCCCCCACCCCCCGCCACGTCCCGCACACCTCATCCCTTCCCCGACGTTCCCCCACCCTCCTTTGTCCCCCGGTTGCCGACTCGAGCGCGTCTCGACGTAGACTCACGGTTGGACCAGAGAGGATAGACTACGAACACATTACCAGCAGAGACGGTCAGTGCTTCTCGGTCCGTCGTCGGAAGCGTAGCGTCGTTTCCACCTGGACGCCGCATGAATTCCTTCGCCGAGGAATAGCCTGCTGTCTGTGTGTGTGCGCGCGCACGAGTGTTTGTGTGTGTGTGTGTGTGTGTATGTGGCTGTGTTCCGAAGACTCGGTTTATGATGCCTCGATGATAATTCATGTTGAATCGCAAAAGGGGAAACAGCAACAAGGAAATTGAGAATCGCAGCACCTCGACCTGTGTCATGCGGGCTTCGGTCGTGATTCGTTTTTGGATGAAGTGAGGAATGAGGCGTTGAGTGCGATAACTGTTTTTTTTATAGTAAATAATACTTTGCGAGAAATCTCGTGGAAAGAAAGGTTCAAATGTTCGTCACGGCCGACAAAAGTTCGAGGACGCTTCGCCCCACCGGCGAACGAAGATAATGTTCGGTGCGTTATGAAATTTGGGTCGATGGGCGTTATTTTTTATTTATATTCAAAGGCTGTCGAAGAGTGTTCGAAGCGGATTTCATACTTTGTATACCTCGTTACGAAATAACGGTATAAACTTTGTTCTTTTTTTTTTTTGGTGAAGATTTTTTTGTGAGAAATATTTCAATCTCGAAAACAAATACAAAAAAAAATTTAATATCGGTTTTCGGCGGAGAGAAACGATATTCTCGTCGAAAATAAAATCCAGTCGGCCTCTCCGCTACGACACACAAAATGAGAGAAAAGTCACGCTCCATGAGGATAATCTTGCTAGACACTTTTTTTTTCTTCACCCCTCGGTGAAATAAACAAAAAAGCATATTCGATTTAGTGACAAATAATTGCGAAGAGAAAACGTTAATTCGTCACGTGAAAATCATTTCGGCGAGGATTATAGTTACCTTCTTCAAAATTCTCGGTGTCCGAAACGACATAAAAGAAAAAAAAAACAACAATAAATCGCGAATCGGCAAAATTCGCACGGCGCATTATAATATCACGTTGTGAAGCACCGGCTGAAAGGATTGAAGTGCCGCACGGTGTCCCCTCATCCATCAATTCATCTCGAGCCCGGTGTGTACGCGATACGCGGCGATCGCCGGCGAGTGTAACGTTTTCGCTCGCCTGTGTGCATAAAGCCCCGGTCGTCCGAGGTTGTGTGTACGTGTGCGCGCGGGGTCGTCGCGACTCCCGTGACGAGCGCACGCGCGCGCATTCTCGGGTACTTAACCGTCGGTACGGGAGGCGCGCGATTCAGTTCCCGGTCGTCGGGCACGCGGCTTACGTCAGACGGCGACTTGAGCCATCGGGCCACGTGTTCTTCATCCTCGCGTTGTTCCTCGATTCCTGCAAATCAATATAAAATACGACGAACAACAAAAAAGAAACAACCAAGCAAGAACATTCTAGAACAATAAAAAAAAAATTAAAAAATTGACTGCAAATTGTCATCGAAAAAGAAACAACAAAGAAAAACGAAGCGAAGATCTCTTCTAATTAATGAAAAAAAAAAAATCGTAAACAATCTGTTATTTCCTCGAAGGAAAAAAAATCTCTTGATCGTTCGGTATATTTTGAGATCGCCATCTCGCGAAATATATACTGCCCGGCCGTAATCTATACGTACAAACACACATATATATGCATACATAAATAAACATACACGACACGCGCACACACGTGCACGCTGTGGACAAACGAGCCGCGTCTAACTTCCGGGTGTGTTAGTGTGTGTGTCTCCGCCAGCGGTTGATTCTCGAGGTCTCGCTCGCACGCGCTCGCTCGGCCTGACTCGAGACGATAGCCGTTGAAACGAAGCGGCAAAGTGGCCTCGCGACCGCTGCCACCTCCTAGGACGTCGTCGTCGCGTAACGACACTTACGTGGCAGACGACGAGACGCGCGTTTCGCACAAAGCGAATAATCATTTTTCGTTACATTACTCGGCAGCGCTCCCGGTAGCTCATTCGTCCGAGACAGCAGCGACTTTGCTTAACGGGCAGGTGTCGACCAATCGGTGACCTCGACACTCCGCCGCGGGCTGAGAGCGTCGAGGGCTCCCACCGAAACTTTTGTGCGACGTTGCAGTGCGTCGGGGGAATCCGAGTGAGGCGAAACAAGGAGAGAGCCACGAACCACGTGCTCGAGTCATCACATCGCGCGGCGCTCTACGTCCGCGAGATCGACACTCGACGAGCGTGAGAAGTGCGGACGAGCGGTTCGTTCGAATAACTCGAATCTCGCAGGTTTCTTTTCAATTCTTTTTTTTTTTCTTTTCTTTTCTTTTTTCTTCATTCTTTTGCTCCTTTCACTTCCGTACGAATGAGAAGAAGAAAGAACGACGGAAGTGCGGGATAAGCGAAATTTATAGTGGCGATAATTTCATTTGTTATTTCAGTGCGTCTATGAAAGTGTCAGATTGTTTTTTCGTTTGTTTTCTGTGGGTTTTAACATTGCGATAATGTACGGCGAAAAGTGGATTTTGACTGTCATGATGATGACGATAATGTTCGAGGGACGTGCCGATGCGTTTACCAATCAGTGGGCCGCTCATATCGTGGGTGGTTTCGAAGTCGCTCAGCAGGTCGCACTCGAACATGGATTTTTCACGGCTTATAAGGTTCGTTCATATATTTTATATATATTATATGTATATATAAATATATATTTTTTAAATACAATTATAATACCTGATTTAGTATAGTTAGGCTTGAATTTTAAGAGGTTAGATTGAATTTCAGATATAAGTTTAATGCGAACTTTATTGCGTGCTGAAGAACGACCTTAAGTTCGAACTTAAGATAGATCTTAAGCACGCAATGAACTTCGGGCGATCTTAAGACGTTAGCTTGAACTTATGTTCAAGTTAACGTCGTAAAATACGATATTTAGTGTCTATTTTTCGCTATCCGTTTAAAAAACTCTAATGCTGGTAGGATTTGTCATTTGTCCCTTTATACACACACTTCATATAAACTCGTGACATTGAGCCATTACATCGTGCAGCCCTTTAACTCCGCTGTACAACATTCGCCGCTATCTGCTTCACTTCATTGCCTCCAACCCTCGCGTGACATCAACGAGCCGCTGTTCACATAATTTTTTTTTAATGCTTCACGTGTGCTTCACTTTTGAATACGTAAAGTGAATAATTTCCCTTAAGGCGGGGCTAAAGATCAACAAAACCTCAAAATATTTCGAGCACGTTTTTTCCGAAACAGGTTTTCATTTTATAGAACCTTTTCGGGGAAAAATGCATTTCAAATTCTAACTCTTTCTCTCTCGAACTCATACGTGTTTAGCCTCCCCGTAAATGAAATCCTTTGACAACAATCGAAAAAAACACGTTGCTTTCAAAATGCGGTAACTTTTTTTTTTATTGTCATTGAAGGGAATTCAACAGATACTTCTCTTGTTTCGCTATAGTTTATGAAAATCTGAGAGAAAACGTGCAAACAATGTTTCTGTATTTATTTTTCTATTATTATTGAGAAATCGTATATTTTTTCATTAACAATGTGTTCCTGCATGATGTTGAATCTCATCATTCGGAAAAGCGAGCGAACGAATCGAAACAATTTTTTTTTTTTTTTTTTAATACACATTTTTTAATTATCTGAGATTTATTTGCCCAGCTAGGAGCGAAACGGGTAGACACGTCTTTACAGACGACGCGTATTTGAAATCCACATGGAGACGGACAATTTTTTGTTAAATTGATTTAATCGATGCGTAACACAAAGAGACTTATATGGAAACAGTATGTGTGGTAAATGTCGAAAGTATATATGTGCTATATCAAGAGACGAGCTTTATAAAATATATTTCCGTCGACAAAATACGATATTTGGAATATCTTTTGAAATACATTTCTGCAAACATATGTCGACAAATATATAAATGATATAAAAACGCTGAATATTATATACATGTGAATATAATGTTTGCATATATTTTATTCACGTGAGAGAGATTGCATTATGTGTTCCGCACTGCGCATCGCATAGATTGCAGCATCGAAATATACGGAATACAAATCCCCTTCAATCTCGTTTGCGAGCCTTTAAAAAAATGCTGCACATTGGAAGGTACACGCTGAATTATGAAGTTATACTGGATATTATTTGTTCGCCATTTTTTGTTTTTATTAATCATTTCGGATCGATGAAGCTTACTATATACTACCGTACATTACCATGCATGTCTTACCATACATTAATCCAAAAAGACTTCATGATCGTGGCTCGACATGGAAGGACCATAAAATTGTGTTTAAAAAAACTCTTCATTTCATGGACTAAAAAAATCGTGCGTGGGATCTTAGATGCAGAGAGCGTATAATAATTTGATATCCACTTATGCATATTTGTAGAATCGGCGAGTATCTTACTTTCAATTGACAATGTTTAAGCATCAAAATAAATAAATTTGAATTCATTTGAAACTATTATTCAAGGTAAAGAAAAATATTTATTGACGCGACGTAATATTCGTCGGTTGTCTCGAGAAAAGTAAATTTAAAAAATGCTATGAATAAGTATAATATATAAAATGTTGATGCTAATGCATCGAAATTCGCGAAACAGAAGTACATACTTATTGATTTCGTGAGGATCAAAAAAAAAAAAAAATGATGCGCTTGATGCTCTGGACCGGTGAATGATGCATTGAGAGTCGAGAGTGTCGCGCTCGATTCTAGCCAGACGTATCGTCTCATGAACTTTCACACTCGCTCACTCCCGCTCATGGGATCTCACAGTCCCTCTGTCCATAAATTTGTCAATTCGGCGCGTCACAACGGAGCGATAGAGCTCGCCAGCAGCCCGGCCGCGTCTCCACACGATTTACATTCGCCATTCGGTCATTTGAATAAATCAAATTCAAGCCATTGCCCTCTCTCTTTGCCTACTTGGTTTATGATTCCAACGCAACTGTACCTTTCATAACCCGTTTCAGCATAACTCTCGCACGAAATGTTAAATTTTTCCTCATTTAATTGTGCTGATTTATGTTTATTTTATCAAATAATTAGTTTAAAACAATTATATAATTTTTTTTAACCAACATTTTATAAATTCGCTTCGAGAAACACGACAATACTATTTTTCTTATCAAAAACTTGCCTTCCGGTGAGCGGATGGAGGCAAACGAGTCGTCGTAAATGTTTTACTCGCTGTGGCGTGCTACACGTATATGTCATTGCGACAGTTTTTGTCGGAAACTTACCGGAGCGATTCGCAATCAGCCTCGAGACTCAGCTGTCCTGCCCTTGCGCGGATGATAAAAAAAAGAAGAATAAGGAACTAGGAAAAGTAGCGAATAACCGAGGGGGACACCAAAAAGAAGAACCACACATACGTCCGCGTCGCGCTATAGTTCTCCACAGAGTGAAAAATGCCTTGAGCCTGTATTCCAGGGCCGAGCTTTCGCGATGAAAAATATACATATATTCGTCGCTAAAACACCGCTCGCGACTTGTGCCCTATAACTCTTTCGCTTCGTCGAGAAAAAAACGCAGGGAGGGTGGGAACGTAAAATAAGGAAGAATTTGTAAAGTTCTGTAAAAGGAAAAAAAAGGACATGCACATTGCCGTGGTTTCGGAGATGAGAAAAAACAGCTTTCCGTAGGGCGAGAGTAAATAAAAATCGTCTCGCAGTTCAACAATTCAAAATAACGCTGGAACTCAGCGTTAATGGGTAAAAACGTGCTTCGAATTGCCTGTAGCAAACGTTACGGCAAACTATATTTATTCGTTAATGATTTCACCACAGACGCCGAATAGATGGATCCAAAAACTTCAAATAAAAACGTTCACATCTAACTTGAAAACAGAACTTTTTCTGAATTGTGATAAGACAACATCCCTATATGTCATCATAACTTAATCGTAATCTAATCATAATTTAATTTGAAGTTTATCTTAAAAAATTGGTCTATTTTGAGACATCCACAAACATTGCGCTGTGCTTTATTTTAATCATCGGTTGAAATTTTTTGCAGCTTTCAGGGAATTGTGTATATTATTTGTGAAAAAGCGTAAAGCAGAAAATTTAGAAGTTTAACTTGCGCATTCAATCTTGAGTTACTGAGCCGGATTGTGTTACAAATTTTTTGAAAATTTATCTCGAAATATTTTTTCCGCCGTCTTCGTTGTCTTTGTTGTTTTGTTAAAAATCCGAAATTTCGTGATAGTATTTATTGATGCTTTTTAAGATTAGAACAAAACATGCGCGGCAATTTTTCCAACATTTCGCCTGCGACGAAGAAGTTATGGAAATTACCACACTGAGGAAAAGAAATGGTTGAATTAAGCAAATGCGCGGTGATATACGTTCAAAGGTGTATTCGGTTGGTATAACAAAAATGTTCATTTCAATCGATAAATTTTGAATAAATTGAAGCATATAATCGTTTAACAAAACAATGCTTTGTTTGTACCAAACAAACAACAGCTTTGAACGTATGTCACCACGACTTTCGGTTAATCTAACCAATTTTTGTTCTCAGTGCATTTACTCTACACCGTGAGTCTTGTTAAAAAATCTTGGTTCAAAAAATTCTTCAAAGAAGCCACTTTACATCGAATTCAAAAAATTTTATAATTGTATTTACGTTAATGAAAAAAGAACAAAAAATATATAAGTATGTAGTTAAAAAAATACTCATTACCGACCACTATTAAATTTAATTGATACACATCTACCATGCAATGTATATTAGATGCGACTTTATAAACGTTGAAGGCTGTTCAATTCGGCAGAAAAACTCTGAAAATAAGTTTTGGGTTCGATGTACTGTGGCTCTGGTATATACAGAGACTTCCTTCTCTATCACACTCTGGGCGATTTTCCGGGAAAAGGAAATCGAACTTGGGCTCGAGCGCTTATTCGCTATATCACAGCAATCGAACGACCGGGCTAGTACGTGTTGGAAGTGTTGGTGAAGCATTGCACCGAGCGGGGAGAATACTCGGATGATTGCACAGGGGCTCGCAGGGGGTATTCCGGGTGGAGTGCTACCACTAGGCTGGGGCTATATATCGGATCAGGGCGCTGCGCGTTATACTTTGGGGAAACTGAGATACGGAATTTCTTATAGGGCGCCCGTTTTCCGAACAGCAGTATGGCGCGTCACATCTGTTCGGTGTCTCCCACACGCACACGCACACGCACACGCACACGCGCTGTGACACGTGCACTACGAAACGACTAAAGTAATGACATTTAGAGAATTTCCTATACATCGCGAAACTTTGGACACGTATAGCTCCGGCTCGTTGTGTATCGTCTGAATTTACGATGATAATGGCTAAGATTCCGGGAAGTTGGCAAACTTACATCACCACCGTACTAATGGTATTTAAGTTGCTTGTTAGAGTTTTGGATTTCAATAAGTTCTACTCAGGAATGTGTAATTTTGTGCCGACTAAAAGTAAAGGAGGCCATCTTTTGTACTTAAAGAGGAATACGCACCAGATACGAACTTCTGATTTTTATTATTTTTATTCTGATTTAGTTTAGTCTGCGAGGTTCTGTCGAGGAGCTTAACGATAATTGAACGACGGAAACTCGTGGAATTAGGAATTTAAATTGAGACATTTATTTTATAAAACTTCACGGAATAACCGACTTTGATACGCCTTTGGAACAACTGATGTATCTTTCAGACGAGCAAAATTGATGATAATAATGATAGCGGTGATTGAGACTGAGCGGACCATATTTATCGATTTTTCGCGGGTGACAGAATAAAAAGTCCATTTTATATACAATTTATGAAATATTATGAAATACTTCGAATTCATACGACTACACTCGGAGCATGTTTCTGCACAATTATACGACTGTGGAACGCGTACGGACATTTGAAAAAATATTTTTTTGTGAGCGTGCTGTAACGTAAGTGTCTGTGAATGTTTATGTAAGTGTCAGTGTCCGTGAGTGTTAAGTGAATGTGCATGATTGTGACCGTGAGTGTTGAGTGTCCATGAGTGGCTGTGGGTGTCCATGAGTATCCTATGAGTGGCTGGATATCCATGAGTGTCTGTAAGTGGTTATGGTTGCCTATGATATTCTCTACGAAAGAATGCCTGTGAGTGTCTGTCAGTGTATGCGTCAGTGGACATCTACCATCCAATGTATATCAGATGCAATTTTATAAACGTTGAAGGCTGTTCAATTCGGCAGAAAAACTCTGAAAAGAAGTTTTGGGTTCGATATACTTGGGTTCATCGATTTAGAGAAGAGAAGCGATGTGGTAAAATGCGTATCTGCTCCAGTTCAAAACTTTTGTTTGTATCCGAAAATGTGTCTTACTTTTTTAAAGGGGACTATTTTTATAAGGGAATGGAGACTATGGACACTCATGATGGTATTCGCGAAAAAAAGATTCACTATATGCTATATTGAGTAGTCATGTTTTTAAATCTACAGTCACATTGGTTAATATAATTTTCTCTTTAGAAAATAGCATTAAGTATTCATGATATTTTCGCATACGTTTCACTTGACAACGGGCCGAAGCCTCTTCGAAGTATCTTCATAATGCGTGGGAATATTTCGCATCGTTATAAATCATTCATGAACGTAAAGAGAAGTAGAAACGATCGAGGTAGGCACTCTGTGAGGAGCGAGGAGTTTTCTCGACGCATGCTGGAAGATGCCTGACTGGACACAGAGTTCATGCTTTCTTTGAAACGTGCAAGACAACGCCCGAGACTCTCGACAGACCGTGAAGCGATAAGTTTGCCAGTTGCCCTTTAAAATGTACTCGTTCCCCGTACCGGTTCGCCTTGATTCTCGTGTGCATGTGGAAGAACCGAGATAGTAAAACCCACGTGTATCGGTTGGCGCGAACTAGCCGAGCATGAACAAAGCTGATACGACGTATGTAAATTCGCTATATATTCGCCGTTGTGTTAGAGATAACCGCCTGTAGCGTACTTTATTGCAGACCCAGCGACACGATTAATCGGCTGGGGCTACTAATTATTACTCCCGCGAGTGAACTCACGACTGGACGAGGGTCAGGCTTCATTTAACTAATTTCAAGCCACTGCACAGTCCGACGATATGTCGCTGTAGCACTCGTACCATACATTTTTAAGTACATTCCATTTTACTCAATAAAAAGCACAAAAGTTCCGCCCCTTTGAGGAGTCACTCAGTATTTAACACACGAAAGATAATTTTACTCAATCTAGGGGAGATTCGATTATTCGAGTGAAAAATTGACTTTTCTCAACAAGCAAAATATTAAAGGCAACCTTGAAACGTTTACTACACGATACGTAACCCTTTATTATCGATAGCTCTATCCCCACTTTTAGGCGCTGCGATAGTAACACGGTTCTCCCACTCTGAGTCCGTTGTGACTTATCTTTATAAACAGTGTGAGCAATGACAGTCATCGGAACATTTTTTTCGCGTGAAAACAAAATAACAACACGCAGAGAAAAAAAATTAATTGAGTCAACAAAATGTGCGCTTACGGGTGGCGAAGCAAATGTTTGGTTGATCGAAAGGAATACCTCGTTGATCGAACTAACAGGCCGTTAAATCAAATGTTTATTTACTACAATTATTTCGTTCGATCAATCAAAAATTAATTTCGCCAACCGTAAGCGCTCATTTTGTTGACTCAATCGATTTTTTTTTCTCAGTGCAAGCTGCTTATTTTTTGTCATGTACAGATGTATATAAGCTACTTATGTTTTTCTGGGTCAAATAAATGTTCCGATAATCGTCATTGCCCAAATTGTTGGGGTAATCGGGTTCACCCTATTTACTGTCACTAAGCGGATACTGGACCCGTTTTTAACGCTTTACTTTTTTACCAACGGAATTGGGCGATTTCGTAGTTTCAGTTTAGAATTCTTAATATGCTACGCATATGCTTCAAATGATGCAGGATTATAATATTAACATCAACTCTTCGGCGTGCAGTGTAATTTTGATTAAGATCGTAAAAGGAATTAAGAAACTCTAATATTACAGTTTACGAAACAGTATGAACGTACTGCACGATTGACTCACCGATGGCTCCGCATCGTGCCATACACTACGTTAATGCGCTTTTTATCGGCTCTGATCACTTATCACAAGTGAACAGTAAACGTAAACGTAGAATACAGTTTACATGGATTTAGTTTCTGTAATAAACTTCGTGACGATTTTGGAAAATTCGTGACGATTTTGGAAAATTCGTCACGAATTTGGAAAATTCGTCACATTTCATCAAATCGACGTGCACTCTCATTTTACGTATGTGAGTTCCAGAATATTCTGCATATCACAAAATAGATGCTGGTGAAATTTTCAGCGGGGATATTTATTTTCGCGACAATCTGGAATATTCGATTTTTAGAATTTCTTTTGAAGTTTTCTAGCGAAATTCACGTGCACGCCGAAGCGTTTATGACTGGTATTACAGTCCTGTAAAATTTGAAGCTCTTCCTGAGCATATTAATTATGTAAAGTCGATTCTACGAAACCAACTCATTCTGTTGGTAAAACAGGAAGGTTCAGTAGCCCGTTAAAGCAACAAATATAGATCAGTGTCGCAAGGAATATGACATTTTATTAAATTGTAAGCATATAATCAATATTAATCTTCGCAGCAAAGTGATAACGAGTCATGGTATATGTTGCTAAAACATTATCTACAATAGCTGGATGTTTAGTTTCGTCCTACGATATAGCTACTATGCAGATACAATAAGTTTGTAACTTCCTCTCGGTAAAACCAATAATAATAATAATAATAATAGCGGATGCCATTTACTTTACATTGTGATTCGCACTCACCCGCAGTGCCAATTAGTATTTCAGTATTTATTGATGCGATGTTAATAAAAATAATGACTTCTACCGAAGTGTAAGCAGATATTGAGAGACCGGCAAATTTGCGAGTCACTATTGTTTGCATCTCTAGTTACGAGGAATGTTATAAATCATTTAGCAAAGCGTAGCGTCGCTTAGAGGAACAGCAGGCTAAAACTAGTATCCCTTTTAAAGTATATATTAAAGTAGATACAAACATGAATTAATGCTCAATTATTTTGTTATAATGTTAGTTGTAGAAGAAGACAAGTCCTATTTCGATATTATTTGCGAATTCAGTGTAACAATAGTGACACTCCTCTTATATACTCAATGATCATCGTTACTCCATTGTTCCCTACCATTTATATAACTATATAGAAAAAACGGTTACTTAAACTCAACAAAGAAGAAATTGACTTTGGACAGTAGTCAATTAAAATAAATATGAGCTGTGACTCTTTGAAGTACAGTCGACATCACGATTACCCCTTTAATGTACTGTATCTTTAAACGACTATACGAAGCATTACCAAATTTACATGACTTCTTCAGAGGGTCAAGGAGGCTATCAGGTGAAGTCCACATTGCGGGTATGAAAGTATTGTATGATGTTGGATTGCGTACAATGTTTGTGCGGGCAAAATCTTAGAACGATTGATCGTCGTGTTTCTGAGGTATATGCACGAAAAATAATGAAAATTGTACCATGGTCTTTTAATTTTTAAAGTCCGAATTTTTCCGTATTTCTTAATAGTGTTATGTAAACAACATGCAGAAATCGTGTATTTACTCTTCTGCTAGATCCAATATTTATGCTGCATCAAAACCATTTTTAACTCCCGACTGCCCGCTAGGGCAAAAAACGGGAGTTATGCGTTTCCCTGAGGCCCCACGATTTTGCTGTTTCTGTTGTCTCTAGTGTTTGTTGGAACGGCGCAATGTCTCTTGACAGAATTTGGCACACTAGTTCGGTGTATGTGGGAGTGTATTCGTAGCATAGGAATAATAAAATAAATGTGAAACGGCAGAGATAATTAACTTCGAAAAAAACAGGCCAAAAGCCTATTCAGATATATCGACCGACGGCCGCCATTATCTACTATTGCCGTTGCGATTATTTGTCGTCTGCTATAAAAATGCTGTAGCTGTGTGCTATTCTGTAGTGCATTGAATTCACTCAACGTGTAGTATAACCTCGAATACGCGTCAAGCTGTGTCTATGATCATTTGTGATATATATATATATATATAAGTTGTTTATGAGTGTTTTTTAAAATTATTATTAGTTTTTATTTATTTATAATCTTAGTGTTTTCGCGTTTTGGTTACATTATTTATTATACTTTAAAAAGAATGAAAAAAATGTCACAAAAATTTAAAAAACTCCCTTTGCAAAAAGAGTTTAATAAACGAATTAAATTATACGGTTCTACAGTTATAACTCGATCACCGTAATGTAATGTGATATTTACAAAGTGATATATGTCAGCTATATAATTTTATAAATATTATATCTCTCAGATGCAATTTTCTATGTACCGTTCTTCTTCGTTCACTTTATTATATGTCATTCCTCTGCGATACAATTTTTTATGTGTTTATCTTCTCCAATATAATTTTCTATGTATTGTTGTAACTTTTTAAATGTTGCATCGCAGAGGAGCGCCACATTACAAATCGTATCGTAGAGATAGACCATTTAAAAATGATATCGGAGAGGATGAATACATAGAAAACTGTATCGAATAGGAACGACTCCTAAAAAATGGTATCGGAGAGGAACATCACATAAAAATGTCATCAAAGAAGAGAAACATATAGATAATAGTATTGGAGACACACATGATTCAGAAAATTATATAGGAAAGGAATGACACGTAGAAAATTGTATAGACGGTAGACTTCAAAGTGCATAAAATAAAAAAAATAGAAAATTAAAATTTTTTAAAAACTCCTGACTGCAAATTAGATTTTATTATTTAAAAAATATTCGTATAAAAAAGTACACATAAACTGGTTAATAAAAAGTAACTTCAAAAAGTTGAAAATTGAAATTTTCATATGGCTTGCTCATATAAATTGCAAATTCAAATTTTCATGTGACTTTCTCATAAAAGCTGCAAATTCAAATTTTCATATGGCCTTCTCATAATGTTCCTTTATTTGCGAAGCTTCCTCTGTGAGGAAGCCAACAATACAGAAAATGCTTCCTCATAGAAGAAGCTTCGCAAATAAAGGAACATTATGAGAAGGCCATATGAAAATTTGAATTTGCAGCTTTTATGAGAAAGTCACATGAAAATTTGAATTTGCAATTTATATGAGGAAGCCATATGAAAATTTCAATTTTCAACTTTTATGAGGAAGCGATATGAAAAATTTAATGTTCAACTTGTTTTAACGTCAACGTCATGTTTGCCTTTTATGCAAAACGACTGGCCGATTCAGGTTCAGCGCGAAAAAATACACCGATGTCTTCGCTTTGTTACATCCGTGCACCTATTTTAATTAACGAAAATACAGGGTTTTGGAAAAAGATTTTTTTTTAAATTATTAAGTCAATTATCCAATATTCACCGTTTTGTGGCCACGTCCAATGTATTTTTCCCCCGCCGATGACAAGTCTCCAAATTATTTTACTCCTGAGGCGACACTTGATACATAAACTCGTGTCGGACAAAAAATACAACTTTTGAAAAAATTCAAAAATTTCAAAATCCTAGAAAATTTAAACGGTTCGATCCATTTTCGGCAAATTTAATACGAAACATTGTACAGTGTTAGTCCATTCCCGGGCCCAATTTGAGCTCGATACCTTCATGTTTACTCGAATGAGACTGTTTTTAGAAATTTTTCAAAAAAATCAAAATTCCATAAAATCTGACTGCTTCGATAGATTTCGGCCAAATTCAATACCAGAGATCTTTGGTCATACTATTATATTTATGTGCAATTTCAGGACGATCGTTCAAAATGTACGCAAGTTAGAGCTACCACGACCTTTTTTCAAAAATTTCAAAATCGCATAAAATCTCGAAACAGTCCTAAATCATCATGAAAATTGTACCGGGGGAAGAGACTTGATCACTCTACTAGTGTACCAAATATCAACTGGCTGTCTCGAACCGTTTGCGGGTTATAGTCGTTTTAAACGATGCAAGCCTGTCACACAGACAGACACACACACACACACACACACACACACACACACACACACACACACACACGTCCGGACGCCAGCTAAAAATCACATTTCTCGACGTTTCAGACTATTTTACGTAGTCTGACACTAAAATCTCGAAAAATGTTTTTTTCACGAAAACAAAGCTTCCTCCATGAGGAAGCAAAAGGATGAAATAATTCATGATTGTAACAATAATTAATATTGTCAGTAAACAATAATAATAATAATTACCAATGAAGAATAATTGTAAAATTAATTAAGCACAATAACATCAATTCCTTCATAATTTTCGCTACGGTCGGGCGACGGCTTCCGAACACAGTTCTATATCCACACAAATAAACTTGGTAGCAGAATGTTATATATTATATAAATTTGTGTTTCGGAAGCCGTCTCCCGACTGTAGCGAAGATTATGAACAAATTGATGTAATTACGATTAATTAATTTTACAATTATTCTTCATTATTAATTATTACTATTATTGTTTACTGACAATATTAATTATTGTTACATTCATGAATTATTTCATCCTTTTTGAAGTTACTTTTTATCAATAATTTTTTTTTTTGTAAGATTTTCCTTTTTATTAACCATTTTTTTTTGTACTTTTTTATACGAATATTTTGTTCATAGTGACTTATTCGTTAAACAAAACAACTATTTATATAGTCATCCCTTCTTAATAAGCTTGTTCCATTTTTTTTCTCATTAATCCTTCTCCGTAGTTAATATAAACAATTTCACATCGAAAAAGTACTGTACAATATTTGAAACGTGTATTCTTGCATTAAATCCACACTACAATTTTTTCACGTATCAACGCGCACTGTCCTTGTATTCACCACAATCCGTGTGTGGATATCTGATAACCGATAAGATAAGAAGTCACCGAAATGAATACGAATTCTTTGTTATCGGTGGGCAAAAGTTTTGCAATTTATTTTTTAGATTCGACGGCGAAATGAACGGATTGAAAAACCATAAAACAAAAAAAGGAGAAAAATATTGTCGATGAGTTTACGTCGAACAAATATAAAAATCATAGGGCGATGGCAGTGACCGAGCGTTACGTTCGTTGCGTACGTAATCACGGTAGTAATTCAATTTCATTGTGCTCTATATACGACTCCTCCCGTCGCTGTAGTACGAGCATCGACGGGAGATCGTGGATGAATGCACCGCGAGCGCATCCACGCTTCCAATGTTGCAAGTCTATTCGTTATTGTATCACGTGTACGAGCATGGAGCGTTCCCCCTTTCCTTCGCTCCGCATTCGTACAGTACTTTCGAACTACTATATTTTCCGATAGACGTTCGGCTCTCCCGCTTCTGTTCGTCGACGAATTTCCAAATCACGCTATGGAAACGCATTTCGATGATAAAAGGGCCCGCGCGCGCTTTGGGTCGAACGGATAACTAGATAACTAGATTGACCAACGTAGTGCGTATAGATAATGTACGATATCAGTATTAATTCAATGAAGTCGGAGGGAAGTACGGGAAAAATATTAATTATCCCGAAACCTATAATTTATTTTTTCGTACCTCGATAATCGAGACAGGGAAAAAAAAATTGAACGAAGACCGGCAATACACAGAAGCCTAAAGCGAATGATGGACGATATTCCATCTTGATACGCATTGTGCTATCCTACCATGTTATTTTTATTTTATTTTTCGTTCCTTTCATTCCTTATCTGGTCGTAATTTCCGTTCGTTTCACTCGAGCAACATACCAGAAGCATGGGAGTGGGGCATTACCTGAATTCCTTTTCCCCCCTCGTTATGTCCACTCCTTGGGGCGAATGGGGAGGCTTTACGAGGGGTCGCGTGCGGATCTCGGGCAGCAGCCCCTCTTCCCTTCCAGGCTGCGAAGAAAAAAAGGGACGAAAATACCGCAAGAGAGAAAAAGCGAGTGGAGGGTCGATCGACGGTGAGAGAAGGAAAACGTCTCTGGCGTGTCGCTTTGGATATATATGGTACAACTACGTATACCGATATAATATCCAGTCGGAGCTCGGAATTGGCAACCCGAGAAGGTCTCGAGAAATTTTCGCCTCACGGCTTACGTATGAATGGAAAATAGGCGAAAACGATCGGATAAAGGGAGAAATAAGTATCACTAGTAGAGACGAAAGGTTGTCGCTCGATGCCGATCTTAAAAAAAAACAGGGTTGATCTCCTTGGTGGATTGCCATATGAAGATACCGAAAATTCTCGAGGCTTGAGCGGCCCGACTAGATTCTTAGGAGGACTCCGTTGCTTACTCTGCCCGGTAAAAATATGCATGAAATAGTACTTTGCGATGCTAGTACGGAAAAGCGGTCTTTCGACGAAAGTTGTGAAGCTGGCTGCACGAGCCGGATCGAGAGCTACAACGGCACGAGGCGCAGCTGGGTGACGTTTGTAGCTCGAGAGAAGGCGAGTGCTGCCTACTTCCCAACCGCCGTCGGGAGACAGCTTTTTCGTACAAGTATCGCATACTACTTTATGTCACTCGGTGGGAAAATGGCGGTTTTTTCGCACGCTTCGCGTGCGAAAACCCCCATTTTCACACCTTGTGAAATAAAATTTTGTTCGATACTCGTGCGAAAAACCTTTTCTGAACTCGTGTGATTGCAACACTCGCCTTCGGCTCGTGCTGCAAACTCACACTCGTCAGAAAAAGTTTTTTCGCACACGTATCGAAATGTACTATTTTGTGATAAGTGCACGAAAATTCCCGCTTTTCGTGCCTGTAAAGTGCGTGCGGAAAAATAGCTACCGTGCCAGGTAAGTGTGCGCGAAAGTAACTAGAGTGTTAAAAAAATTTGCGCAAAAGTAGCTAGAGTGTGGAAAAAGTGTGCGCAAAAGTAGCTAGTGTGAAAAAAGTGTGCGAAAAAGAAACTAGCGTGTAAAATTAATATCTACAGCATTTCTCGCGCATCCTCTGCTAGAAAGCGCCACCTTCGCCACACTTTACAGGCAAGAAAAGCGGGACTTTCCGTGTACGTGTTACAAACATTTTATTTTTCGGTATATGACGAAAAATAATATTAACTATAAATACTATAATAAAAATATATATTAGTTTACTTTCGACACGACGAATTCGATCGTAGTGCAATTGGAAAAACTATACTACATAATATGTGTTTTATGTAACTTTTATATATGATATAAAAGTTGACTACATCTGTACATTATCGAAGTATCACAAGATTGAATATACTATATTTGATATGAGCAATAAAAACGGGCTTGCAGTATTTAGAAATCGTGACCTCCGAACGGTAACCTGGGGTAGCCCATCGTAAGTTCAATCGGTATGTTCGGTATTTTAGTGAATCTTTTATGGAAGTTTTTCACGTTGTAAGAACGTACATATTTTTATTTGATAAAGCTATTTCTTTTGATGTTTACAACATGTCTATTATGAGTTACATTTTATTCGTAATAAATCAATTATAATAAATTTAATTAATTAAAGTTATCTTCTATTTATGTTTGTAAAAATATTAATTTTTGTAAATATAAATATAAAATATAAAAATATGAACAAGAAATTATATTCACACGTTATCAATTGAAGATAATGGTGAAACGATACAATTTGCAGCGCAACGATGCCATTGTGAGGGGATTTATTTGACAAACAGAAAGTCTCGTGGAATATTAATTGAAACTCTGTCTGGGAAAGCCGCATTTGCGCGTATGTCGATTTAAAAAAATGTTCCCAACATTTAATTACACGCAGAACGTTCTGTCAAGAACGTCGATATCGTGGGAACGTTTTCAAATTCTGAGAGAGAAAGACAAAAATAAAATCTAAACGTTTATACGACTCCCCCAAACTCTCAGTCTGCGAAAAGCACTGAACACAAGTGTGCACAAATTACGCCACTCGATACTAAACGTTTCATATAATTATATGAAAATATAATTCCTATTTAATTGAAAAATTTGCATTAAAAAACTTTTTAAAAATTTACTTTCTGCATTTTGTATTCCTTGTAGTAAACAGTAGATTATTCATGCAATTTAAAAGTTTCAAGAAGAGACCTTTACAGGGTTACTTGTTTTATTCTCAATATCGGACCATTCCCCAGTTTCATCTATTTGAACGATTACACTTTTTGAAGCAAAAATGTCTGGTTCATTGTTTCACTTATAAAATAACATCGAAAAATATACATCAATCTATTGTCCGAGTAAAATATTGGTGACAATTAAAGTTTCTATGACAATTAGAAAAAAGCGGGAAGTTAAAAACTTGATTTTAAGACCTTCACGTATGGGGTTCTGATGAGGATCTATAATTTACCAATTGTAAATCCATAAGCGTGTCAAATATTACAAAAACGTGGAAAATAATTCGCAATAAACTTAATAGAACTACCTTGAACCGTAATCTCCTCGATGCCACATAAATAAACTGTTTACTAAATGTTTACATCATTGTTACAGATCAAATAATAGGCACGATTTCCTGTCGGTAGAAAAGCCCTTTGCACGTGAACGGTCAAAGATTTGGGTCCCTAAACGAGTTTATGGGTTCGACCCCTCGTTTTAAATCGTATGATGGAAACATTTTCATCTCCCTCGCACGTATTCAAATCCCCTTCAGCAGTGAACAAACAATAGCTCGTTCAGGTATTAAAGCGGTTTGCTTTACGGTTACGTGTAAGAAATGCATAACTAACTTCGTTCTCAAGTCAAACATATAACACCTTTCATTCCGTAGGTTGAAACGTCGTTTGTCAATAATTTAAAAAATTCATTTTAGATGACGCTAAATCTCATCTAAAAATAAACATATTGAAGTCGTTTAGGGCTCATTCTGAAGAGGAAAGATTAAGCTATATGTAAAAAATAACGGAAGAGTTTGAGGTGTAGTCCGATGATGTGAAGAAAGATGTAAAAGTAGAATTAATTAATTTATTGGCAATGCCCGTAAAGTAACCCTCCGGATTTTCATATAGTCGTTATATGTTCACTCCCAGAATTTGCAGGGAGCATTGCAGTACATTGGGGAAGTTGGCTGCAGTCGAAAGCGGGGACCACCCCGCGCCGATCCTGTACAGACACAATGCCTGTAACCGGGGGGAGGGGGGATGAGGGCAAAATAAATAACAAAATTGAAATAATATATTATGCCACAAGGGAGGAAAGTGCGTGTTTTCACCGAGTGTGAAGTTTGATGAAGCAGAAATTCACATGAGGTGAAAATGCACTTCCTCCCTTGTCGCATACGATATTTTTTTCCCGACTTCGTTAAAATAACCACATTTCTTGCGTCGCAAAATCGTGATATTCGCCAATGACCATTACTCCCCGGGAGTAATAGCGCTTGCAGAGGGAGTAATGAGTACTATTACTCCCTAGGGAGTAATGGAACTGTACTGCGCATGCGCACAGGTTAGTAATGATCATCGGTCAAAAATAGGCAATTTTCCGCCCGTATTGCACGCAAGAAATGTGGCTATTTTAGCGAAGACGGGAAAAAAATTGCGTATGTCACTGGGGAGGAAGTGCCTTTTCACCGAGTGTGAAGTTTGATGAAGCAGAAATTCACATGAGGTGAAAATGCACTTCCTCCTTAGTAGCCTACGCTATTTTTTCCCGACTACGCTAAAAAGTGACCATATTCTATACCTGCAACGGGGATGTAAAGTGACAGATGCTTGACGAGCGGGAGGCAAAAACAAAAATTAGCGGGAGGAAAAGTTTCGCTTTCAAATTTCAACTTTCAAATTTCAACTTTCAAATTTCAACTTTCAAATTTCAACTTTCAAATTTCAACTTTCAAATTTCAACTTTCAAATTTCAACTTTCAAATTTCAACTTTCAAATTTCAACTTTCAAATTTCAACTTTCAAATTTCAACTTTCAAATTTCAACTTTCAAATTTCAACTTTCAAATTTCAACTTTCAAATTTCAACTTTCAAATTTCAACTTTCAAATTTCAACTTTCAAATTTCAACTTTCAAATTTCAACTTTCAAATTTCAACTTTCAAATTTCAACTTTCAAATTTCAACTTTCAAATTTCAACTTTCAAATTTCAACTTTCAAATTTCAACTTTCAAATTTCAACTTTCAAATTTCAACTTTCAAATTTCAACTTTCAAATTTCAACTTTCAAATTTCAACTTTCAAATTTCAACTTTCAAATTTCAACTTTCAAATTTCAACTTTCAAATTTCAACTTTCAAATTTCAACTTTCAAATTTCAACTTTCAAATTTCAACTTTCAAATTTCAACTTTCAAATTTCAACTTTCAAATTTCAACTTTCAAATTTCAACTTTCAAATTTCAACTTTCAAATTTCAACTTTCAAATTTCAACTTTCAAATTTCAACTTTCAAATTTCAACTTTCAAATTTCAACTTTCAAATTTCAACTTTCAAATTTCAACTTTCAAATTTCAACTTTCAAATTTCAACTTTCAAATTTCAACTTTCAAATTTCAACTTTCAAATTTCAACTTTCAAATTTCAACTTTCAAATTTCAACTTTCAAATTTCAACTTTCAAATTTCAACTTTCAAATTTCAACTTTCAAATTTCAACTTTCAAATTTCAACTTTCAAATTTCAACTTTCAAATTTCAACTTTCAAATTTCAACTTTCAAATTTCAACTTTCAAATTTCAACTTTCAAATTTCAACTTTCAAATTTCAACTTTCAAATTTCAACTTTCAAATTTCAACTTTCAAATTTCAACTTTCAAATTTCAACTTTCAAATTTCAACTTTCAAATTTCAACTTTCAAATTTCAACTTTCAAATTTCAACTTTCAAATTTCAACTTTCAAATTTCAACTTTCAAATTTCAACTTTCAAATTTCAACTTTCAAATTTCAACTTTCAAATTTCAACTTTCAAATTTCAACTTTCAAATTTCAACTTTCAAATTTCAACTTTCAAATTTCAACTTTCAAATTTCAACTTTCAAATTTCAACTTTCAAATTTCAACTTTCAAATTTCAACTTTCAAATTTCAACTTTCAAATTTCAACTTTCAAATTTCAACTTTCAAATTTCAACTTTCAAATTTCAACTTTCAAATTTCAACTTTCAAATTTCAACTTTCAAATTTCAACTTTCAAATTTCAACTTTCAAATTTCAACTTTCAAATTTCAACTTTCAAATTTCAACTTTCAAATTTCAACTTTCAAATTTCAACTTTCAAATTTCAACTTTCAAATTTCAACTTTCAAATTTCAACTTTCAAATTTCAACTTTCAAATTTCAACTTTCAAATTTCAACTTTCAAATTTCAACTTTCAAATTTCAACTTTCAAATTTCAACTTTCAAATTTCAACTTTCAAATTTCAACTTTCAAATTTCAACTTTCAAATTTCAACTTTCAAATTTCAACTTTCAAATTTCAACTTTCAAATTTCAACTTTCAAATTTCAACTTTCAAATTTCAACTTTCAAATTTCAACTTTCAAATTTCAACTTTCAAATTTCAACTTTCAAATTTCAACTTTCAAATTTCAACTTTCAAATTTCAACTTTCAAATTTCAACTTTCAAATTTCAACTTTCAAATTTCAACTTTCAAATTTCAACTTTCAAATTTCAACTTTCAAATTTCAACTTTCAAATTTCAACTTTCAAATTTCAACTTTCAAATTTCAACTTTCAAATTTCAACTTTCAAATTTCAACTTTCAAATTTCAACTTTCAAATTTCAACTTTCAAATTTCAACTTTCAAATTTCAACTTTCAAATTTCAACTTTCAAATTTCAACTTTCAAATTTCAACTTTCAAATTTCAACTTTCAAATTTCAACTTTCAAATTTCAACTTTCAAATTTCAACTTTCAAATTTCAACTTTCAAATTTCAACTTTCAAATTTCAACTTTCAAATTTCAACTTTCAAATTTCAACTTTCAAATTTCAACTTTCAAATTTCAACTTTCAAATTTCAACTTTCAAATTTCAACTTTCAAATTTCAACTTTCAAATTTCAACTTTCAAATTTCAACTTTCAAATTTCAACTTTCAAATTTCAACTTTCAAATTTCAACTTTCAAATTTCAACTTTCAAATTTCAACTTTCAAATTTCAACTTTCAAATTTCAACTTTCAAATTTCAACTTTCAAATTTCAACTTTCAAATTTCAACTTTCAAATTTCAACTTTCAAATTTCAACTTTCAAATTTCAACTTTCAAATTTCAACTTTCAAATTTCAACTTTCAAATTTCAACTTTCAAATTTCAACTTTCAAATTTCAACTTTCAAATTTCAACTTTCAAATTTCAACTTTCAAATTTCAACTTTCAAATTTCAACTTTCAAATTTCAACTTTCAAATTTCAACTTTCAAATTTCAACTTTCAAATTTCAACTTTCAAATTTCAACTTTCAAATTTCAACTTTCAAATTTCAACTTTCAAATTTCAACTTTCAAATTTCAACTTTCAAATTTCAACTTTCAAATTTCAACTTTCAAATTTCAACTTTCAAATTTCAACTTTCAAATTTCAACTTTCAAATTTCAACTTTCAAATTTCAACTTTCAAATTTCAACTTTCAAATTTCAACTTTCAAATTTCAACTTTCAAATTTCAACTTTCAAATTTCAACTTTCAAATTTCAACTTTCAAATTTCAACTTTCAAATTTCAACTTTCAAATTTCAACTTTCAAATTTCAACTTTCAAATTTCAACTTTCAAATTTCAACTTTCAAATTTCAACTTTCAAATTTCAACTTTCAAATTTCAACTTTCAAATTTCAACTTTCAAATTTCAACTTTCAAATTTCAACTTTCAAATTTCAACTTTCAAATTTCAACTTTCAAATTTCAACTTTCAAATTTCAACTTTCAAATTTCAACTTTCAAATTTCAACTTTCAAATTTCAACTTTCAAATTTCAACTTTCAAATTTCAACTTTCAAATTTCAACTTTCAAATTTCAACTTTCAAATTTCAACTTTCAAATTTCAACTTTCAAATTTCAACTTTCAAATTTCAACTTTCAAATTTCAACTTTCAAATTTCAACTTTCAAATTTCAACTTTCAAATTTCAACTTTCAAATTTCAACTTTCAAATTTCAACTTTCAAATTTCAACTTTCAAATTTCAACTTTCAAATTTCAACTTTCAAATTTCAACTTTCAAATTTCAACTTTCAAATTTCAACTTTCAAATTTCAACTTTCAAATTTCAACTTTCAAATTTCAACTTTCAAATTTCAACTTTCAAATTTCAACTTTCAAATTTCAACTTTCAAATTTCAACTTTCAAATTTCAACTTTCAAATTTCAACTTTCAAATTTCAACTTTCAAATTTCAACTTTCAAATTTCAACTTTCAAATTTCAACTTTCAAATTTCAACTTTCAAATTTCAACTTTCAAATTTCAACTTTCAAATTTCAACTTTCAAATTTCAACTTTCAAATTTCAACTTTCAAATTTCAACTTTCAAATTTCAACTTTCAAATTTCAACTTTCAAATTTCAACTTTCAAATTTCAACTTTCAAATTTCAACTTTCAAATTTCAACTTTCAAATTTCAACTTTCAAATTTCAACTTTCAAATTTCAACTTTCAAATTTCAACTTTCAAATTTCAACTTTCAAATTTCAACTTTCAAATTTCAACTTTCAAATTTCAACTTTCAAATTTCAACTTTCAAATTTCAACTTTCAAATTTCAACTTTCAAATTTCAACTTTCAAATTTCAACTTTCAAATTTCAACTTTCAAATTTCAACTTTCAAATTTCAACTTTCAAATTTCAACTTTCAAATTTCAACTTTCAAATTTCAACTTTCAAATTTCAACTTTCAAATTTCAACTTTCAAATTTCAACTTTCAAATTTCAACTTTCAAATTTCAACTTTCAAATTTCAACTTTCAAATTTCAACTTTCAAATTTCAACTTTCAAATTTCAACTTTCAAATTTCAACTTTCAAATTTCAACTTTCAAATTTCAACTTTCAAATTTCAACTTTCAAATTTCAACTTTCAAATTTCAACTTTCAAATTTCAACTTTCAAATTTCAACTTTCAAATTTCAACTTTCAAATTTCAACTTTCAAATTTCAACTTTCAAATTTCAACTTTCAAATTTCAACTTTCAAATTTCAACTTTCAAATTTCAACTTTCAAATTTCAACTTTCAAATTTCAACTTTCAAATTTCAACTTTCAAATTTCAACTTTCAAATTTCAACTTTCAAATTTCAACTTTCAAATTTCAACTTTCAAATTTCAACTTTCAAATTTCAACTTTCAAATTTCAACTTTCAAATTTCAACTTTCAAATTTCAACTTTCAAATTTCAACTTTCAAATTTCAACTTTCAAATTTCAACTTTCAAATTTCAACTTTCAAATTTCAACTTTCAAATTTCAACTTTCAAATTTCAACTTTCAAATTTCAACTTTCAAATTTCAACTTTCAAATTTCAACTTTCAAATTTCAACTTTCAAATTTCAACTTTCAAATTTCAACTTTCAAATTTCAACTTTCAAATTTCAACTTTCAAATTTCAACTTTCAAATTTCAACTTTCAAATTTCAACTTTCAAATTTCAACTTTCAAATTTCAACTTTCAAATTTCAACTTTCAAATTTCAACTTTCAAATTTCAACTTTCAAATTTCAACTTTCAAATTTCAACTTTCAAATTTCAACTTTCAAATTTCAACTTTCAAATTTCAACTTTCAAATTTCAACTTTCAAATTTCAACTTTCAAATTTCAACTTTCAAATTTCAACTTTCAAATTTCAACTTTCAAATTTCAACTTTCAAATTTCAACTTTCAAATTTCAACTTTCAAATTTCAACTTTCAAATTTCAACTTTCAAATTTCAACTTTCAAATTTCAACTTTCAAATTTCAACTTTCAAATTTCAACTTTCAAATTTCAACTTTCAAATTTCAACTTTCAAATTTCAACTTTCAAATTTCAACTTTCAAATTTCAACTTTCAAATTTCAACTTTCAAATTTCAACTTTCAAATTTCAACTTTCAAATTTCAACTTTCAAATTTCAACTTTCAAATTTCAACTTTCAAATTTCAACTTTCAAATTTCAACTTTCAAATTTCAACTTTCAAATTTCAACTTTCAAATTTCAACTTTCAAATTTCAACTTTCAAATTTCAACTTTCAAATTTCAACTTTCAAATTTCAACTTTCAAATTTCAACTTTCAAATTTCAACTTTCAAATTTCAACTTTCAAATTTCAACTTTCAAATTTCAACTTTCAAATTTCAACTTTCAAATTTCAACTTTCAAATTTCAACTTTCAAATTTCAACTTTCAAATTTCAACTTTCAAATTTCAACTTTCAAATTTCAACTTTCAAATTTCAACTTTCAAATTTCAACTTTCAAATTTCAACTTTCAAATTTCAACTTTCAAATTTCAACTTTCAAATTTCAACTTTCAAATTTCAACTTTCAAATTTCAACTTTCAAATTTCAACTTTCAAATTTCAACTTTCAAATTTCAACTTTCAAATTTCAACTTTCAAATTTCAACTTTCAAATTTCAACTTTCAAATTTCAACTTTCAAATTTCAACTTTCAAATTTCAACTTTCAAATTTCAACTTTCAAATTTCAACTTTCAAATTTCAACTTTCAAATTTCAACTTTCAAATTTCAACTTTCAAATTTCAACTTTCAAATTTCAACTTTCAAATTTCAACTTTCAAATTTCAACTTTCAAATTTCAACTTTCAAATTTCAACTTTCAAATTTCAACTTTCAAATTTCAACTTTCAAATTTCAACTTTCAAATTTCAACTTTCAAATTTCAACTTTCAAATTTCAACTTTCAAATTTCAACTTTCAAATTTCAACTTTCAAATTTCAACTTTCAAATTTCAACTTTCAAATTTCAACTTTCAAATTTCAACTTTCAAATTTCAACTTTCAAATTTCAACTTTCAAATTTCAACTTTCAAATTTCAACTTTCAAATTTCAACTTTCAAATTTCAACTTTCAAATTTCAACTTTCAAATTTCAACTTTCAAATTTCAACTTTCAAATTTCAACTTTCAAATTTCAACTTTCAAATTTCAACTTTCAAATTTCAACTTTCAAATTTCAACTTTCAAATTTCAACTTTCAAATTTCAACTTTCAAATTTCAACTTTCAAATTTCAACTTTCAAATTTCAACTTTCAAATTTCAACTTTCAAATTTCAACTTTCAAATTTCAACTTTCAAATTTCAACTTTCAAATTTCAACTTTCAAATTTCAACTTTCAAATTTCAACTTTCAAATTTCAACTTTCAAATTTCAACTTTCAAATTTCAACTTTCAAATTTCAACTTTCAAATTTCAACTTTCAAATTTCAACTTTCAAATTTCAACTTTCAAATTTCAACTTTCAAATTTCAACTTTCAAATTTCAACTTTCAAATTTCAACTTTCAAATTTCAACTTTCAAATTTCAACTTTCAAATTTCAACTTTCAAATTTCAACTTTCAAATTTCAACTTTCAAATTTCAACTTTCAAATTTCAACTTTCAAATTTCAACTTTCAAATTTCAACTTTCAAATTTCAACTTTCAAATTTCAACTTTCAAATTTCAACTTTCAAATTTCAACTTTCAAATTTCAACTTTCAAATTTCAACTTTCAAATTTCAACTTTCAAATTTCAACTTTCAAATTTCAACTTTCAAATTTCAACTTTCAAATTTCAACTTTCAAATTTCAACTTTCAAATTTCAACTTTCAAATTTCAACTTTCAAATTTCAACTTTCAAATTTCAACTTTCAAATTTCAACTTTCAAATTTCAACTTTCAAATTTCAACTTTCAAATTTCAACTTTCAAATTTCAACTTTCAAATTTCAACTTTCAAATTTCAACTTTCAAATTTCAACTTTCAAATTTCAACTTTCAAATTTCAACTTTCAAATTTCAACTTTCAAATTTCAACTTTCAAATTTCAACTTTCAAATTTCAACTTTCAAATTTCAACTTTCAAATTTCAACTTTCAAATTTCAACTTTCAAATTTCAACTTTCAAATTTCAACTTTCAAATTTCAACTTTCAAATTTCAACTTTCAAATTTCAACTTTCAAATTTCAACTTTCAAATTTCAACTTTCAAATTTCAACTTTCAAATTTCAACTTTCAAATTTCAACTTTCAAATTTCAACTTTCAAATTTCAACTTTCAAATTTCAACTTTCAAATTTCAACTTTCAAATTTCAACTTTCAAATTTCAACTTTCAAATTTCAACTTTCAAATTTCAACTTTCAAATTTCAACTTTCAAATTTCAACTTTCAAATTTCAACTTTCAAATTTCAACTTTCAAATTTCAACTTTCAAATTTCAACTTTCAAATTTCAACTTTCAAATTTCAACTTTCAAATTTCAACTTTCAAATTTCAACTTTCAAATTTCAACTTTCAAATTTCAACTTTCAAATTTCAACTTTCAAATTTCAACTTTCAAATTTCAACTTTCAAATTTCAACTTTCAAATTTCAACTTTCAAATTTCAACTTTCAAATTTCAACTTTCAAATTTCAACTTTCAAATTTCAACTTTCAAATTTCAACTTTCAAATTTCAACTTTCAAATTTCAACTTTCAAATTTCAACTTTCAAATTTCAACTTTCAAATTTCAACTTTCAAATTTCAACTTTCAAATTTCAACTTTCAAATTTCAACTTTCAAATTTCAACTTTCAAATTTCAACTTTCAAATTTCAACTTTCAAATTTCAACTTTCAAATTTCAACTTTCAAATTTCAACTTTCAAATTTCAACTTTCAAATTTCAACTTTCAAATTTCAACTTTCAAATTTCAACTTTCAAATTTCAACTTTCAAATTTCAACTTTCAAATTTCAACTTTCAAATTTCAACTTTCAAATTTCAACTTTCAAATTTCAACTTTCAAATTTCAACTTTCAAATTTCAACTTTCAAATTTCAACTTTCAAATTTCAACTTTCAAATTTCAACTTTCAAATTTCAACTTTCAAATTTCAACTTTCAAATTTCAACTTTCAAATTTCAACTTTCAAATTTCAACTTTCAAATTTCAACTTTCAAATTTCAACTTTCAAATTTCAACTTTCAAATTTCAACTTTCAAATTTCAACTTTCAAATTTCAACTTTCAAATTTCAACTTTCAAATTTCAACTTTCAAATTTCAACTTTCAAATTTCAACTTTCAAATTTCAACTTTCAAATTTCAACTTTCAAATTTCAACTTTCAAATTTCAACTTTCAAATTTCAACTTTCAAATTTCAACTTTCAAATTTCAACTTTCAAATTTCAACTTTCAAATTTCAACTTTCAAATTTCAACTTTCAAATTTCAACTTTCAAATTTCAACTTTCAAATTTCAACTTTCAAATTTCAACTTTCAAATTTCAACTTTCAAATTTCAACTTTCAAATTTCAACTTTCAAATTTCAACTTTCAAATTTCAACTTTCAAATTTCAACTTTCAAATTTCAACTTTCAAATTTCAACTTTCAAATTTCAACTTTCAAATTTCAACTTTCAAATTTCAACTTTCAAATTTCAACTTTCAAATTTCAACTTTCAAATTTCAACTTTCAAATTTCAACTTTCAAATTTCAACTTTCAAATTTCAACTTTCAAATTTCAACTTTCAAATTTCAACTTTCAAATTTCAACTTTCAAATTTCAACTTTCAAATTTCAACTTTCAAATTTCAACTTTCAAATTTCAACTTTCAAATTTCAACTTTCAAATTTCAACTTTCAAATTTCAACTTTCAAATTTCAACTTTCAAATTTCAACTTTCAAATTTCAACTTTCAAATTTCAACTTTCAAATTTCAACTTTCAAATTTCAACTTTCAAATTTCAACTTTCAAATTTCAACTTTCAAATTTCAACTTTCAAATTTCAACTTTCAAATTTCAACTTTCAAATTTCAACTTTCAAATTTCAACTTTCAAATTTCAACTTTCAAATTTCAACTTTCAAATTTCAACTTTCAAATTTCAACTTTCAAATTTCAACTTTCAAATTTCAACTTTCAAATTTCAACTTTCAAATTTCAACTTTCAAATTTCAACTTTCAAATTTCAACTTTCAAATTTCAACTTTCAAATTTCAACTTTCAAATTTCAACTTTCAAATTTCAACTTTCAAATTTCAACTTTCAAATTTCAACTTTCAAATTTCAACTTTCAAATTTCAACTTTCAAATTTCAACTTTCAAATTTCAACTTTCAAATTTCAACTTTCAAATTTCAACTTTCAAATTTCAACTTTCAAATTTCAACTTTCAAATTTCAACTTTCAAATTTCAACTTTCAAATTTCAACTTTCAAATTTCAACTTTCAAATTTCAACTTTCAAATTTCAACTTTCAAATTTCAACTTTCAAATTTCAACTTTCAAATTTCAACTTTCAAATTTCAACTTTCAAATTTCAACTTTCAAATTTCAACTTTCAAATTTCAACTTTCAAATTTCAACTTTCAAATTTCAACTTTCAAATTTCAACTTTCAAATTTCAACTTTCAAATTTCAACTTTCAAATTTCAACTTTCAAATTTCAACTTTCAAATTTCAACTTTCAAATTTCAACTTTCAAATTTCAACTTTCAAATTTCAACTTTCAAATTTCAACTTTCAAATTTCAACTTTCAAATTTCAACTTTCAAATTTCAACTTTCAAATTTCAACTTTCAAATTTCAACTTTCAAATTTCAACTTTCAAATTTCAACTTTCAAATTTCAACTTTCAAATTTCAACTTTCAAATTTCAACTTTCAAATTTCAACTTTCAAATTTCAACTTTCAAATTTCAACTTTCAAATTTCAACTTTCAAATTTCAACTTTCAAATTTCAACTTTCAAATTTCAACTTTCAAATTTCAACTTTCAAATTTCAACTTTCAAATTTCAACTTTCAAATTTCAACTTTCAAATTTCAACTTTCAAATTTCAACTTTCAAATTTCAACTTTCAAATTTCAACTTTCAAATTTCAACTTTCAAATTTCAACTTTCAAATTTCAACTTTCAAATTTCAACTTTCAAATTTCAACTTTCAAATTTCAACTTTCAAATTTCAACTTTCAAATTTCAACTTTCAAATTTCAACTTTCAAATTTCAACTTTCAAATTTCAACTTTCAAATTTCAACTTTCAAATTTCAACTTTCAAATTTCAACTTTCAAATTTCAACTTTCAAATTTCAACTTTCAAATTTCAACTTTCAAATTTCAACTTTCAAATTTCAACTTTCAAATTTCAACTTTCAAATTTCAACTTTCAAATTTCAACTTTCAAATTTCAACTTTCAAATTTCAACTTTCAAATTTCAACTTTCAAATTTCAACTTTCAAATTTCAACTTTCAAATTTCAACTTTCAAATTTCAACTTTCAAATTTCAACTTTCAAATTTCAACTTTCAAATTTCAACTTTCAAATTTCAACTTTCAAATTTCAACTTTCAAATTTCAACTTTCAAATTTCAACTTTCAAATTTCAACTTTCAAATTTCAACTTTCAAATTTCAACTTTCAAATTTCAACTTTCAAATTTCAACTTTCAAATTTCAACTTTCAAATTTCAACTTTCAAATTTCAACTTTCAAATTTCAACTTTCAAATTTCAACTTTCAAATTTCAACTTTCAAATTTCAACTTTCAAATTTCAACTTTCAAATTTCAACTTTCAAATTTCAACTTTCAAATTTCAACTTTCAAATTTCAACTTTCAAATTTCAACTTTCAAATTTCAACTTTCAAATTTCAACTTTCAAATTTCAACTTTCAAATTTCAACTTTCAAATTTCAACTTTCAAATTTCAACTTTCAAATTTCAACTTTCAAATTTCAACTTTCAAATTTCAACTTTCAAATTTCAACTTTCAAATTTCAACTTTCAAATTTCAACTTTCAAATTTCAACTTTCAAATTTCAACTTTCAAATTTCAACTTTCAAATTTCAACTTTCAAATTTCAACTTTCAAATTTCAACTTTCAAATTTCAACTTTCAAATTTCAACTTTCAAATTTCAACTTTCAAATTTCAACTTTCAAATTTCAACTTTCAAATTTCAACTTTCAAATTTCAACTTTCAAATTTCAACTTTCAAATTTCAACTTTCAAATTTCAACTTTCAAATTTCAACTTTCAAATTTCAACTTTCAAATTTCAACTTTCAAATTTCAACTTTCAAATTTCAACTTTCAAATTTCAACTTTCAAATTTCAACTTTCAAATTTCAACTTTCAAATTTCAACTTTCAAATTTCAACTTTCAAATTTCAACTTTCAAATTTCAACTTTCAAATTTCAACTTTCAAATTTCAACTTTCAAATTTCAACTTTCAAATTTCAACTTTCAAATTTCAACTTTCAAATTTCAACTTTCAAATTTCAACTTTCAAATTTCAACTTTCAAATTTCAACTTTCAAATTTCAACTTTCAAATTTCAACTTTCAAATTTCAACTTTCAAATTTCAACTTTCAAATTTCAACTTTCAAATTTCAACTTTCAAATTTCAACTTTCAAATTTCAACTTTCAAATTTCAACTTTCAAATTTCAACTTTCAAATTTCAACTTTCAAATTTCAACTTTCAAATTTCAACTTTCAAATTTCAACTTTCAAATTTCAACTTTCAAATTTCAACTTTCAAATTTCAACTTTCAAATTTCAACTTTCAAATTTCAACTTTCAAATTTCAACTTTCAAATTTCAACTTTCAAATTTCAACTTTCAAATTTCAACTTTCAAATTTCAACTTTCAAATTTCAACTTTCAAATTTCAACTTTCAAATTTCAACTTTCAAATTTCAACTTTCAAATTTCAACTTTCAAATTTCAACTTTCAAATTTCAACTTTCAAATTTCAACTTTCAAATTTCAACTTTCAAATTTCAACTTTCAAATTTCAACTTTCAAATTTCAACTTTCAAATTTCAACTTTCAAATTTCAACTTTCAAATTTCAACTTTCAAATTTCAACTTTCAAATTTCAACTTTCAAATTTCAACTTTCAAATTTCAACTTTCAAATTTCAACTTTCAAATTTCAACTTTCAAATTTCAACTTTCAAATTTCAACTTTCAAATTTCAACTTTCAAATTTCAACTTTCAAATTTCAACTTTCAAATTTCAACTTTCAAATTTCAACTTTCAAATTTCAACTTTCAAATTTCAACTTTCAAATTTCAACTTTCAAATTTCAACTTTCAAATTTCAACTTTCAAATTTCAACTTTCAAATTTCAACTTTCAAATTTCAACTTTCAAATTTCAACTTTCAAATTTCAACTTTCAAATTTCAACTTTCAAATTTCAACTTTCAAATTTCAACTTTCAAATTTCAACTTTCAAATTTCAACTTTCAAATTTCAACTTTCAAATTTCAACTTTCAAATTTCAACTTTCAAATTTCAACTTTCAAATTTCAACTTTCAAATTTCAACTTTCAAATTTCAACTTTCAAATTTCAACTTTCAAATTTCAACTTTCAAATTTCAACTTTCAAATTTCAACTTTCAAATTTCAACTTTCAAATTTCAACTTTCAAATTTCAACTTTCAAATTTCAACTTTCAAATTTCAACTTTCAAATTTCAACTTTCAAATTTCAACTTTCAAATTTCAACTTTCAAATTTCAACTTTCAAATTTCAACTTTCAAATTTCAACTTTCAAATTTCAACTTTCAAATTTCAACTTTCAAATTTCAACTTTCAAATTTCAACTTTCAAATTTCAACTTTCAAATTTCAACTTTCAAATTTCAACTTTCAAATTTCAACTTTCAAATTTCAACTTTCAAATTTCAACTTTCAAATTTCAACTTTCAAATTTCAACTTTCAAATTTCAACTTTCAAATTTCAACTTTCAAATTTCAACTTTCAAATTTCAACTTTCAAATTTCAACTTTCAAATTTCAACTTTCAAATTTCAACTTTCAAATTTCAACTTTCAAATTTCAACTTTCAAATTTCAACTTTCAAATTTCAACTTTCAAATTTCAACTTTCAAATTTCAACTTTCAAATTTCAACTTTCAAATTTCAACTTTCAAATTTCAACTTTCAAATTTCAACTTTCAAATTTCAACTTTCAAATTTCAACTTTCAAATTTCAACTTTCAAATTTCAACTTTCAAATTTCAACTTTCAAATTTCAACTTTCAAATTTCAACTTTCAAATTTCAACTTTCAAATTTCAACTTTCAAATTTCAAATTTCAAATTTCAACTTTCAAATTTCAACTTTCAAATTTCAACTTTCAAATTTCAACTTTCAAATTTCAACTTTCAAATTTCAACTTTCAAATTTCAACTTTCAAATTTCAACTTTCAAATTTCAACTTTCAAATTTCAACTTTCAAATTTCAACTTTCAAATTTCAACTTTCAAATTTCAACTTTCAAATTTCAACTTTCAAATTTCAACTTTCAAATTTCAACTTTCAAATTTCAACTTTCAAATTTCAACTTTCAAATTTCAACTTTCAAATTTCAACTTTCAAATTTCAACTTTCAAATTTCAACTTTCAAATTTCAACTTTCAAATTTCAACTTTCAAATTTCAACTTTCAAATTTCAACTTTCAAATTTCAACTTTCAAATTTCAACTTTCAAATTTCAACTTTCAAATTTCAACTTTCAAATTTCAACTTTCAAATTTCAACTTTCAAATTTCAACTTTCAAATTTCAACTTTCAAATTTCAACTTTCAAATTTCAACTTTCAAATTTCAACTTTCAAATTTCAACTTTCAAATTTCAACTTTCAAATTTCAACTTTCAAATTTCAACTTTCAAATTTCAACTTTCAAATTTCAACTTTTAACGGAAAAAATTAAAGTTTTCATATGACTTCCTCAGAAAAGCTGAAGATTGATCTTTTCATATCGCTTTCTGGTAATGTTTCTTTAGTCGTATAGCTTCGTCTATGAGAAAGCATTTTCTGTATTTTTATCTTCCTTATAGAGAAAGCTTCGCGAATAAAGTAACGTTATGAGAAAGCGATATGAAATTTGCAATTTTCAACTTTTATGAGAAGCGATATGAAAATTTCAATTGTTAACTTTTTTCAACGTCAACGTCAACGTCAACGTGTTTGACTTTCATGCAAAATCGCAGGTCGATTCAGGTTCAGCGAGAAAAAATACACCAGCGTCGCGCTTATCTTTGTTGAATCTGTGCTCGGCCCGAAAAAATACATGGACTTAAGCGGTCCTGAATTTTTTTTTGCACTTTCGATTTTTATTCAAGCAATCCATAGGATACCTCTTTACCTAGCTTTTTCGACCCCGTCATATTCATCATCTTGTGTATTTCTCGCCATAGAGCATGATAGGCACCTAAATATGATTTTCCGATATTTTGAAACATTCAGAACACGTTTTTATTGACATTTCAAAACCAAAATATGTCTTGAAAACAAAGCTTCTTCTATGAGAAAGCAAACATACTTTAAAGTAATCGAGAATAAAAATCTTAAACTCGAAGTTACACATTAGTTATATCGTAGAGTGACTAAAAAATGTATAAATAGAAGAGGTTCGTCCTCACTACGAACATGTTCACATTTTGATCCGTTAGATCAACAGTGGCCGAGAATTTTTGGATCGTTAGGTTAGCTCTGCACCTCTCGCATTTGATAGAATTTCACTTAATCTCAAACAGGAGAGATTAAGCTATCCGAAAAAAACACCACGATGCGTTGATTTTTATCATTGCTTTTGGCGGATCGATCAAATGAAAGAGTTAATCTGGGATAGTGACCGAAGCTTATATGCGGCACCAATTAGTTTGAGATTGACGAGATCATTCCCTACCTCAAACACTTTTTTATAGGTAGCCGTAAGCTTCCTTCTTCAATGTGAGCCCTAAGCCACTAACATTTTTTATTTCTAGCTGAACGACGATCTGTTCAGAGAAAAACAATTTTTTTGACGTGTTAAACATATGGAAATTATAAAACCTCTTTGAGCGACCTCCGAAAATTTATCTGCAGCGCTTACCTTTAACGAAGACTTTTCTAACCTTGTCAAGTCAGTTTCTTAAATCGGAAAGTAACTTTTAGAGTGGTGGGAGCGAAAAAATCTTTTAAAAGCGTTTACTTCCGATTCACCTTAATAATCTCTCTATGCAGTAGAACCTCGATTTTCCGGACGCACGGTTATCCGAACGTTAGCGCCAAACATTATTATATATTGTTGCTCCCCGCGGCAAGAGCCGCGCCCGGTTTCGAGCGTGTTAAAGAGCGCATTTCCTTTTGCAACGTCAATCCGCTCGCACATTGGCTTTTCCGAGCAGTTTCACCCAATCCAGCAGAGTCAGACAGCGCGCATCAGAGACTAGTTTCAATACCCAATCGTTTGAATTGCCATACATACGTACTTCATACTGAAGCGGCTTCGGGATGCCACTGTTCAAAAGACTTTATTGACTTTATTGACTATCTCACAGAACCCTTGAAATAAGACTTCGAGGTTCGAAATATGTTAAAAATATGTTTCGAAGTTTAACCCTAGAACCCATGTACGGGGTACAAAAGTACCCCACACGATATTCAAACTGCGCTCTTAAAGTATAAATTGACATTATCGACGGGACCTTTACGATAATTTAGTTCCATGATCTGATGATGTGCTAAGGGCCGGTAGTAGTCTCAGTCGGTCAGTAGTCTCAGTTACTCGTTGGTTATCGCGCAGGACTCTAACGCAGCGCGGTGGGGCTACCAAAATACCCTAGTCAAGAGTTCCCGTTAGTGTTCTATAGAAGTAAGTTATTGTTTTTTTCTTGTTAGAACTATCGAATGTAAGTCACTATTATAGAAATTGGACGTATATCGTCGGCATTTAATTTTTTTATAATTTTTTTTACAATTTTTATAATTTAAAAAATTTTTATATGTTTTTATAATAATTATGATTATCTTTAATTACCTACAATGTTTCAAGAAAAATAAATTATCGGATCCATGCAAAACCAATTTTGTTTACGTTTTCATTGATTTTTTTCCATGTTAGAAGTTTTCGATTTTTCCCCATTTGGAAACGTCCAAATAAATTGACTTTTTAAACGGAATAGAACGGGACAATTTTTTCCTAATAGCCCGATGTGTCCCCTGTAAAATAGCGTTTGAAATTTGAAAATCGGACCATTTTTAAAACACCTACAATTTTCTTCACAGAAAGTGCGGTTTTTTTTTTACAATTTTCGTTAGGTTTTGGACTTTAAGGGTCATTGTCACCCTCTAAACTGCAATAAAATCAAATTTACCACATGCCATTCTCTTCATTATGAAAAAACGAAGCGATTCATGTGCGGCAAAACCCATTTACTGCTCATAGGGCCTTTGTATGTTGAAGAAACACGTGGGATACATATGTACCCCAGTCATGAGTTAGAGGGTAGATAAAATTATACATGAGTTCTGGGGTTAATATATATTGTTATTTCATTTATCTATCTCTTATTTATACACCTGTTATAACGCCATAATAGTATATTATGCCTCAAGGGAGGAAAGTGCGTCTTTTCACCGCGTGCGAAGTTTGATGCCCAAGCGAGGCAAGGGCAGAAATTCACATGAGGTGAAAAGGCACTTCCTCCCGAGCGGCATACGTTATTTTTTGCCCGTCTATCCTAAAAAGTGGCCATATTTCTATGTCTGCGATGGGGATGGAAAGTGGCTACAGCTGCAGTACTTTTCGGCCCGCTGTAGCTCCTTTTCCGCCCGCTCCGTTACTTTTGGGCCCGCAGGTCGAGAATCGACAACTTTCCGCCCCCCTTGCAGGCATGGAAAGTGAACTTTTTAGCGTGGTCGGGCGAAATAGTACATTACTCCACGAGGACGAAAAACGTTTTTCTAACGAGTGTGAGTTTGCAGCACGAGCCGACGGCGAGTGCTGTAATCACACGAGTTAGAAAAAGTGTCTCGCACGAGGGATGTACGAAATTTTTCATCACAAGGTGCGAAAATGGCGGTTTTACGCACCGAGTGAAGAAAAAAAAATTGCGTTTCGATTATCCGAATTTTTTATTATCCGAACTAGACCCGGCCCTGACGTGTTAGAATAATCAAGGTTCTACTGTAATATGAAAAGATTTCGCCGCTGCACTCAAGAATCGAGGGAAGGGGGCGGGGTAATAATAGAGTCGGACGATGTCAATAATACGTTCAGAGGGCCAATAATAGGGTTTGGGGGACGAATAATAGGATTTGGGGGGTCAATAATAGAATTGGACGGGGTCAGTGACAGAATTAGGGGGGTCAATAATAGGGTGAGGGCGGTCAATAATAGAGTGAGAGCGGTGAATAATAGGGTGAGGGCGATCAATAACAGGGTCAGAAGCGATCAATAATAGGGTCAGAAGCGATCAATAAGAGGGTCAGAGATCAATAATACGGTTAGGGGAGGTCAATAATAGTGTTGGGGCGGCGCCAGTAGGGTCAGGGGGTCGACAGTAGGGACAGGGATAGAAGACTGGAGTCAAATGACACCGCCCTCAATCTGGGGGTGCCCGTTCGGGATTTCCCCAGGGTAGCCGAAGGGGGGGGGGGGCGATTCGCTCCAGTTACCCTGGGCGGAGGCTTACTTGGACAACACTGGGGGGGGGGGGGGCTGCCCTGACTCAATTATTCTATGTCCCTTGGGGCCCCTACTGCTGGTCTTCAATAATCTAAGACCCTATTTTAAGTAAGTTGAGGAAATACTCAACAGGAGCGCACGGCCCACCAGAAGCCCTAATATAGATGTAGATATATATATATCTATTGTAACGGGATGCTCTTACCCTCAGGCAGAGTCTCGCGTTTCGGCGGATGGCTCGCTCAAGCGAAGTTCTGGCCGCTATAAAAGCTCTGCCTGTCCTATCCTCCGGGTTCCGCATATTATCTCTTGATACTGAACCACCTCCCCTAGTCTCTGCCAATTCTGTCGGCAGCGAGCCCTCCACCAGGCTCGCAAGAGGTGAGTCTTCGAGGATAAAACTATTTTTGAGACACCTATCCGTTGAGAAAGGATAGTATTTGGTCTTGAACGTCGGGTTGATCTTTGGTCCCCGAATTGCCAGACTGGAGAAATCCGTAAATGCTCTTCCCCCACGCAATATCGAGCCGGTTCAGTACCGAACTCTTTACCTTCCACTTGGAAGAAGATGATCTAACAAGTCGTGAGTTCGATATTTCGCTGCCCCGGAATATCGGCTCTTTTCAGTATATCTGTATATAACATCTGCATTACAAAATGTATAATATTATTAATTAGCTAATACTAACTGTATATTCGAAAAACTGCAAACCTTTCTATAATTTTTCATCAATGACATCGACGTAATAAGAAAATATAAAAAAACGGCTTCGATAAAGTTGAAACAACGACAGTTTTTATATTCGTGAACAGGCAAACGGATATTTTGCCTGTCGCCTTTAACATTTCCGAGTTCGTTCGATCGATAGTCCCCGATCTTGCGAGCTGATAAATTCGAATGGTCGTGGGGCGATCGAAGCAATCGAAGCTTCGACACCGCCTTTAATTTCCCTCTCGACATTGTTATTCCAGATATTTATTTTTATTTTTATTTTTTTCATATAGTATCGTAGTTAGCGTTGCAAAAAAGTACATCAATCCCTCGGAAAGCGTAACGAATTTTGGGTCATATGGAATTCATCGAAAAATTATTTTTAAAGTTATTTCTTCCCGAAGTTGCAAAATGTCAATTTATTCGCAAAGTTATGATATTACATAACTTTGAGAATACCTGCTGTACGGCTAATAGCCATGGTGCTTTGTGTATGCATATATAACGTGAATTACAGTAAGGTTAGGCAGACCTCGTGTACTTGACATCTTGAGTAGGCAATTCGCAACGTCGGATTATGCAAATGAAAAAACTTTACGTCAACCGCACGCACCTCTCCGGAGCTATTCTTCTTTATCCAATTTTCCGCGACTCTCGAATCACAGTTTGCTCGATTCAAAAAAATGCGTATTCCATTTCTTTCTTGCGACGCAGTTTTTTTAAATATTTTTAATATCCCGAAGAATGTCGATGGTTGTCATATCAAGTCGACCAATTATTCATTACGACTGCCTTCTGCGAATCAAAAGATATACTGTTATTGTATTGTATAGAAACATCAGAAGGTCCGAAATGAACGATTAAAGAAAATGTAATATCTTTATTTCGCACCAAGCCCAATCAAAACAGCTTTCAGAGCCCTTTGATAATTTTTTTAATTAAATAATTCATTGAAAACCAATTTTTTTGTTCGTGTGTTGTTTATGTAGGTTTGACGGTAAAATGTATCAAAGAAAAAAAAATCGACCGTCGAGTTGAACGAAAAAATCATATTTTTATTTTGACCAAAATCGTCTGACGTGGACTTCAAAGCTTATTGGAAACAGTACATTAAAAAAGCTGATTAAAAATACCTGACCTCGACGTCTCCACGATTTTCTTTAACGATTGACCATTAAAAAAAAAAGTTCAGAAGTAGTCAGAAGTAACATTTCATATTCATTCTCGATTTTTTAATCTGAAATCATTGGTTGATAATTTTGTCATTCACAGCGATTTACTTAAGCTACAATAGGGCTTTTTGGCACACCGGGAAAAATATAATTAATTAGTAAATCCATATGATGTGCGTTGCCTCAAAACGAGCAAACGCACCGAATTTGCTTAATTTAAATAAAACATGTTTACGGTTGTCCACGGTCAAACTTTGAAATCCGATGCAAATATTTGTTGTGGAACGGTAGCAGCTCAGTGGCTTCGTATTTGGCGCCAGAACTAAATACACACACACACACTCAGCCACACACATATATGAGCGTACAGATGCGGTTTCTGGAGTCCCACGAGAGTTGGAAGGATTCTGACGGTGGTCGTGCCCGAGAGAGGAGATGCTTCGAGAGGTCTAGACACTCATCTTCGCTTAGGTACTCCCGCGGATAACCGTGTACCATAATATACAATATAGTAAAGGGAGCGAGAGGGAAAGGTGCCCGCGACTTCGTAACGACAGACAAACCCGGATCGAGTGAGTGAGTCAAACGACTCGCGCCGATACAGCGAAAGTCCGAGCTGTGGAGAGAGAAAACGAGAGAGCTGTTTGACCGGTCGGAATTCCCTGCCGCCTCTACCGCCTTCGCTCTTTCCTCTGCGCACGACTCACAGCATCGCTTCTAACTCGATCTCTCGAGCCTTCAGGTGTACGAATCGGTGAATGTTTTCAGCCGGCCGCGTCCGTAATGATGCTCCCCCACGGCTCTTCATCGTCGTTCCTTCCACGAATCGAGAATCTTCGTGGACCGCTAAGTACATTATAATTAGAGCTAAGCGCGGAAATCCTGCTCAGCGAAAAAAAAAATGAGCTTCGAGGTGCTTCGCATAGACGAGGGAAAGTACCTTTTTTTTTAAAGCTTTTGATCGCGATGTTGAATAACCAGGGCATTTACTTTAAGACTACCCGAGCAGAAATTTAATCCGGTCAGAATCCGGCCCATACTTGGCGCGCCAGAAAATCAACTCCGGCCCGGATATGGCATATCGATATGGCCATGATCCGTGGTGTAACGCTCATGCAAATCCGGCCCTGATCCGGCATCAGGATCCGGTCCAAGTTCAGGCCCTGATATGGGCCTGACGTGGCCCGGATCACGCACCATTCCTCTTTTTGACAACAAAATTTACAAAAATATTACACTTACACTAAATTCAGCCGGGGGTTCAACGCTTTATTTCATTATACTTTATTATACCTTACTAATTGTCACATTTTTATATCTGAAACACATTAGTAATTTATTATCCAGTTTGGGGCTTGAACCCCGGCCATCTAAGTTTGTAGTCGGGAACCAACCCACTCGGCTATTCAGAACTTGCGAATAATATTTTGGAACTTGTATATAACGTATGCTAGAAATGCTGAATATGTGGATCGTGATTTAAAGACATTACATTCAATTGTTATATCTCTGTTTTTATGTTTGTGAGGTATTGTACTTATTCAATCAATTCAGTTCAATCAATTACTTGGCTATTTCTAACGGTCAATTGTTTTGTTAGAAATGTTTTATTAAAATATGTTGACAAGTTGGGCCAATGAAGGAAAATGTTTCCTTTTGTCGCTACGATATAGTTACGGCCTTTTGACCTTATAATTCTTTATTGTCGGTAGGGTAACTATCGTCCTATAATTGGGCCCGGACCGTGAACAATAAATTAAATAAATAAGTAAATAATTTGTTGCTGATGTCGAGTGACAAGAAATTATATACTTTACGTTTCGGTGACTTTCGGAGTACTCTTTAAAATTAACTACTTTCTATCAACCGTTGGACTAATAGATGCTGTCATTTTAACCAAATCTAGAATCAGAATAGATTATTTCCAGATTTGCACCAGTCATATTTCTGCTAATATTACGTTATAAATGATAAATATACACGGGAACGGCTTCTTAGGTATGTATTAATTTATGTCTTATTCTTGTTGTTAAATTTGTGGGTTATCTTTGTTATAGATCGTGTGTAAGACATTATTTTGTTAATATATTTTGCAGACTATTTTACATCACAGAGGTCATGCGACAGTGAGAATGATTTATGAGTTGAAGACACTAGAAATTTTTATATGCATCGGACATTGGGAAGTGCTTAATAAACAATTATATAGCGGCATTTATAAAGATAGAAGCCTTATATACGAATAAGCGCCTATTTGATATCGCCAATGTTGCCTGGCCTGGTAGTCTGATTGCATTTATACTCGCTATACGGCTCTAGCCAGTCAAAGTAGCAAATAAAAATAATTCAAAAAATGTATGACAATTATAAATGCCTGATCCTTTCCTGACTTGGCCCTGAACTGAAACAAAACAAGTTTTAGCGATCCGGCAAATGAAATGAATTTCATATCAGGGCCGGATCCGGCGATGTCCAAGATAACACATCCGGGTCCTTTACTGCAGCCGGTAATGGCCCGGTTCAAGGGTAAATCCGGCAAATCTGATGACGCTTGCCTTATTGGTACCTGAACTGGTGCTCATCAGGCAATAATGCGGCAGCCTCTTCAGGCTCACCGGACTGTTGCCTGATGTACACCAGCGTGCCTTATTGCACCCGGAAACGGCCTAATTCCGGTAGATCTCCGGCAAACCTGATGTCGTCTGCCTTATTAGTACCTGAACTGGTGTACATCAGGCAATGGTCCGGCGAGCCTGAACAGGCCGCCGGATTCATACCTGATGTGGACCTGATGAAAAATATGCCAGCCGGAAAATTTTTCTGCTCGGGTAGCGACAACGCGCTCGCTTCGCTCGCGCTTATTTCATTTCTTTTAGGTTAGGTGTGCCGATCTTACTAACGAAACGGACGATCCCGATTGGCTACGAAAACTGGCTTCACATTTTCGATTATTTCGATATATTTATCTCGATCATTCGAGGTCATGTCTTTTTTAAGAGAGGATGTGAAAAATATGATTCTGTATACTAGGCAGAGATTGTGCGGATAAAGTGGGATTAATTAGCGTGTAAACTCTATATGTTTAACTCTATATGTTCTATAATATGGCCATTTTAGACAAGGATACAATTTACATCGAATTTTTACGAGTTTTGTAATCTTCAGATAAATTCGTTACAGAGGGCTGAACGACTGAGGTCGATGGCCCTTTGGCAATATACATTTTTTTTTTCATGGCAAAAAAAAGGATTTACTGCTCGATAATAGATGTACACTCTGTGTAACGTTGTCGATAAATTTTATTTTACTGTCACTACTACTTCTTTACATCTCACTCGTTATCGGATTAAGGAGAATATATATATTCTCCTATAATAAATATATATATATATATTTCATATTTGAAATATGTTTTTTTTACAATATAACAATACAATATATTTTTTTGATATAATACCGCTTTGCAATTGTCGTTGTTGTTGCGGTAAATGGTGGTCTATGTAATTGCAAAAATTGCACCTATTTTCAACTACATAAACATTAAACGCTGCTTCACGTGTTACTCCATTGTGCAATATTTATACACCGATACAAAGGACGTTTTTCTTGGGCGTAAATTTAATAGAAATCTTAGAATCTTAGACAGGTGAATAATATCCTTCACTTCGTTCAGTCGAGTGATTTGAACGGTATCAAAGCTTTCTTTTATTTCATGGTAAATTATCTGAAAACTAGAGCCTCGATAATAGACGCTTAAGCCTGTACACTCTATACCATTATGCCCTTTATTAATAGCTGGACTAACTGAATAGGACTGCTATAGCGAAACACGCCAGCCATTAATGAAGGACAGTATACCAAAAAGAACCTCGCAATTTTGGGTCTTGTACTCCTACATGCACATAATAAATGAATAAATGAATAAATATAATTGCAAAAGGAAACAAGCCCCCGCGGGGCTTGGAGCCCCTTCGGGGCTCGTCTTTTGAGGTTTTGTGGTTCAAACGGCGTTTTGAGGTTTTCTTGCTTAAACTTCGTTTTGAGGTTTTGTTTCTCAAACTTCGTTTTGAAGTTTTGTCGCTCATACTTCGTGAAGATATCCCGCAGTGACATTTTTGAAGGCACTCGCAGCGTGTACACATCGCACTGTACTTTTCGTAAAATTATTGACACATCGTATTACGTGCTCTGAAATGGTATTCATACGTTGCGCTACGCACTACGAAATTTTATGCACACCTCGCGTTTCCGCTCTGAATTCTTATTCACAAATTTCGTGTAATCATTTTCGCGAAAAAGCAGATAAAAGTTTAAAAGATTTTATTGGCAAAACTTATTTACAGATGTCTAAATAATTTTAAATTTCTTGAGCTATATGTTAACTATATAATGAATTAAGACGGCGAAGTATATTTTGATTCATCGGCAAGTTTTAAAGTTTGATACGGATGTCCGATGCACAATCTTGGAAACTAAAGAAAATGGCAAAAAAGCTTCGCTTTTTCGCAATAGGCACGACCATATGTTGTCGCGCTCCATTGTAATAATTGCCCGTTGCGCTATGCGCTTCGTTACTATATTGTGACCAACATTAGAAAGGCGTGTTGTCTGTATACAACGTACGCATGATACGGCTTTTTTATGTTAATTGGGGGATAAAAAGACGCACGATACAAGTTAAGCTTTGCGTTCGGTTATTATTTATGGCATCTATTCTAATGTTTGTACTGACCTCCACGAGTGTGATTTACAAATCAATTCTATGAATTCGGTTTCTTATCAGAATAATAAATTTAAAAAAAAAATTGTTATTTATTTTCGCGGCTGTTGATCTTCAACTGTATAAAGGAAAATGTTATAATATCCGCTTTACGGTATAAAGTGGATATTTTGTTTCATGTAAGAATTTTTGTTTGATCGTCCAGGGTCAGCGTCATAAAAAAATTATAATAATTTAAAAAAAAATTAATTTCCGGTTTTACCGATCGCAGTAATTCATATGCTGTTTAAGAATTGTATATGGTGTGTATGTAAAATTAAAAAAAAACCTTTGTGTAAGTCGTTTGGTTGATAAAATGGATAAAGATAAGCAAAAAAAAAAAATAATTCTTCAGCATTCTTGTCCCTAGCGTTTGGGAACGGCTAAAGTGATTAAGCTGCAAATCTTAGTGGACCATCTGTGACTAATGTATGATGACTACACGGAATCGCAGCCAAATCGGTTCAGCCGTTCATTTGTTACAGTGGATAAACACATACACACACACACACACACATACACACACACACACACATACACACACCGCTAAAATCTATTGAAATTACTTATAAAATGGTCAAAAGGCAAAGTTATACTGATATCATTTAGTTTTCAGACAGTAACAGATTTTGCGATGACGAATGTATAAGGCACTTCTTTTCGCTTACGCTCGGTCGTGCCTAAAAATTGCCAATCACTTTTCTCGGATGAACTCTTCGCGAATTTGTTTACAAAGTCATTTTTTTATTCACAATTATTTAATTTAAAAAGCGAAAAATACTACTTGTTTCGTGTAAGAAGGAAGTAATACTTTACTAGAAACGCATCATTCTGGATTTGCCTTGTGTACAAATCGTTAATAAACGGCGATAATAAATAATTTTGAACGGAAAATGTATGGGGCGAAAAATCACGGGTCGGTAACTTGTTCATGGAAGTAACCATCCGTCAATTTTAAAAATTTGGAAATGCGAGATAAATACAATACCATATCCGAAATATTATTATCGGTATAGTACAAAAAAGTAGTCGCCATGTGATGACATTTTTGAATATATGCCTTTCAAATTTGGTCTTATCTAGACTCTCCACCCTCTTCCGAGCGACAATAAAAAATAATGGAAAACTGAATAAATACAAATATTTTTAGACCATAATCTGAGTCCAATTTTTTTTTTTTTAGATTTCCATACTTTCTCTTCTTACCTACTTCGTATGGAATGAAAATATAATGATAATGCTCCAGTTGTTAATTTATTGGCATAGAAATCCTCAAGATCTCAGAATATCAGACGTGATAAATTAATAAGCCTTTATGATTTAAAAAAAAAAAACATCATCGACGTACCGAAAAACATGAAAAAAATGTACGGGAAGCCTTTTCACAAAAGTTTTCTCGATAGTCGTTCTCGATGTCTTTGGTTTTTTTTTTTTTTTTTTTTAGTTGCCGGTTGTAGCGACGAGCTTTCACGACTTCCTGAACAGCTCTCTTGTATTTCGGCGACATAAAAATAAAAATAAAATAAAGTAAACCACTTTCCCCACCGATTCCCTTCGGACAAACATTTGTCGATGACCATCGACATCCGTGCCCAGTAACTGTCGATAAAAATATATGTCATTCGATTGATTTTTCGACTGTGGGGATTGATTTCGTAGGACGCCGAAGCAAAAGTGGAAACGAAAGCCACCACTTATTTTACTCTGCTGTGCGATTCTCTCTAGGTTTGCGAGTTAGGCGGACTCGCAAAGGGACGGAGCCGGCTTAACGAGGTTCGCCGAGGGACGTGAAATTTCTCCGAGCTCATCGCCAGAGCTTTCATCGACGCTCGTGAAGGATTTTCTGATTAGGAAAGCGTATATCCGGCGGACATCCACGAGATCCACCATATCGTAAAAGGGCCAAAAAGAAGGAAAACAAAAGTATACCAAAATCGGGAGTAATTCTACCAATCCTTTTTTTCGTAACAAATCCTACTGGTCTTCGAATCTTTGGCCATCTTTCGCTGTACAGAACCGTTACCGTCCTCTCGTAACGTTCAAAACCTCGACGATAGTTCCCGTCGACTTTATAAGAGGGCTATCAATTATTCACTCTCTTTTATCTTCGAAACGCGCGCCCATCGCCATTCTCTGATTAAATTGACATTCATTCATTCCGCGGAATAAAAGGATAGGCCGATAGCTGTAGCGCCGCGATAGAGCGAAGCTATAGTCACACAGCTTTACGAAGTTCTGACTCATGAAAAAAAAAAATCTCGTTAGTTCGAGCCAGTGGGGACAAAAAAAAATGTATTCGTTTCATTCTCGTCAATACTTCGGGGGGGAGGGGGAGAGTTTTTTTTCCCCGGCGAATTTTCATTTCTTCACCTCGTTTAATAATCCATGGAGAGAAAAAGGGTCGGAGGTTTGTCCGTGCTTCCGTGCTTGTTGGAAAAGTTGAAAATTCGTGGCCTAGTTGGTCGAAGGCGAGAACAGCAGCAACAGCAGCTTCGAATCTCTCGGGTTCTCTGCTTTCCGTCGCTAGGCCGAAGCATTCGAACGCCGGTGCGGGCGCGTGGTGCAGATAAGTCGTCGTCAGTTTCGTGTCTACCGCCGGCTTATTTATAAATGGGCAGGACCGAATAAACGGGAGCGAGCTCTCTCTCTCCCTCTCTGTCCCGAGTCGGAGGCTCGGAGTTTACCGAGAAAGAAAGAGGAAAGAGAACGAGCTAATGAAAAAGAAAATGGGGAAAAAAACGAAACGGGACTGCCTTTCAATGCGGGAAATTATATTTTAGCCTCGAGAATGTTGTCGATTTTTTTTTTGGCGCTAATTATACTTGTCACGACAAAATGGAATGTAGTTAACATGGGAAATGGTGATAAGAAATCACAGCTAGCAGATGCTGCACGTGCCAGTCGCATTTGACGGAATAAACCCGCAGTGCCGCACTAGGCTTCCGAGCGAATCTGGGTTGATTTAGATCGAATTTGGCGGAACTGTACTTATATATATATATATATATATATAGATATATATATATATATAGATATATATATATATATATAGTTAGTTGTATATGCTCAAGTAGCAGGAAATGCGGACTTGACGGTTCTGGGCAACGAGAGACGAGTGAAGCGCACCCGACGCCTCGTCGGATTTCACATATAACGCCATATATAGGCTACCTACGCGGTTCTTCTTACTCACGATCTCGGCAAATAAGTGCCGCGAAGTAATCCAGAAAGCACGGTATTCAAATTTCTGTCTAGCATATCCAGTGATTTCATGGTTTTATGTTTTTTTTTTTTTCGAGTAATAGTAGTATTAATACGTTTCTTCTTCTCGTTGAGAATTTTTTTCAATCTTTTTTTTGTTTCAATCTTTTTTATAATTTAAACCACCCGTGACTTCGAAAACTCAATAAAAAAAAATTATCATAAATGAATTTGTTGTTTCAAGTTATGGACATTGCTTCAGTTTTGCTTTACCCGTCCCCGATAGCACTTTGGAGTTATATAAAAAGACGGATTATCATGGAATGTATTTCCAGCAAAATTCTAATTTTCGAAACGAAGGGTGTCCTCGGAAGATTGAATTTTTTCGTTCTTAATTACGTCATTGATCATTAAGAAGTTGAGTACAAGCGAAGCATCTCCCTCAACGAAGGTTAGGACGCATTAGGAGGACGTACAAATATTAATTTAATATCGTCAGTTTCAAGCTGACTTGCTCGGGAAGTCCCCTGGAAGGACCTTAACAAGGTTTTTCCGACGATGAACACTGATGAAATATGAACTTCGCGAGCCACGTTGCTGAATAATTGAATTACATCTAGTCTGCAGAATAACAGCTGTGAGCTATGATGACAAGAGTTGCACGCACGCGTAAGCTTCTCCTCGTCGCTAATTCAATATGATAATTAAAACGGAGAGTAACCCGAGCAGCTCGAGCAGCGGCAGTAGTAACAGTACGTGGGAATGAGATCAGCCAGTCATACGCTCCGTGCCCGGAGCTCTCGGCTTCTCTTGGGAGGGCTGTGACGATGCGACAGTTTACGACGTTTCCTTCATCATCCCTTTAGACCAGCTGGTCCACTGCATCAAATTATACAACTCACGTTAATATATGTATATATATATATATATATATATATATACCTGCTTTCCATAATTTTTCAAATTTATTTAATCCCAAGAGAAAAACTGTAAAAAGCTTATAATTTTTATAATAATAAGAGTATAACAATAACCATATGTTATACTCTTTCGCGAACACACTTGACTCACACAATCGATCGTGCCCCTCCCTTTCGCCCAATAGACTTTATTTTCTCAATCTTTCGATTATTTCAACACCCACAAATTGTGACAAATTTGTAAGGTACTCGATATGATAAATGTAGAGAAAAATTGTAAAAAAAAAAAAAAAAAAAAAAAAACAAGTGAAACGAAGATTAATCTTTATCGACTGATAGAAATTCGCTTATTTTTGTGCGGAGTACGGCGAAAACTTCGAATACCCTACACGTGTCAAGAGCATTGCTCATACATACACAGATGAACTACAAGAGCGAGAAATTCAGCTGGGCTTGGCTAGGCTCTCTGAACTTTCGAGCGTCGGGAACCTTATCGATTATTCGGCCTCCGACACCGGGAAAGCGTGGCATGGCGAGGGTTTCTGGCCAACGACGACGAGACATGGACCGCCAATTCCTCCTCCTCCTCTTCCTTCTTCTTCTTCTTCTCCGTTGCTATATCGCCACCGTCTCTTTCCTTTTCGGTCCCCGCTCAAACGCCAATCGAGTTGAAACTTCTATCGCGCAGTGGCACTTCGTTTCCAACTTGAGAATCCGAGAGATCTTCCGCAGCAGCTAGACGAGAAACCTGCCCAGACTCTGCTATCCGCAGTCAACTATTCCCCGTTCTCTTCGTCCGACGACGACGACGACGACGACGTTTGGCCAGGACGACGTCGTCGCGGAATCGCCACCGAGTACTTTTGCCACTTGCCTTGGGAATCGATAACCCTCTTTCTATTTCCACTTTTAACCTTTTGTAGTGTATATATGTACATATACATTTATATATACATATATTATGAAGCGATTTTTTTGGCACGTCAGAACTGAGTCGTCGTTTATATTTTTTGGGTCCTTGAGTTACTGGTGATTTCGATGGCGCGCACTAAGTTACACTGAATGTAAGTGCTCGCTCCGGGATCTTCTTCTGTTCAATTTTGAATTTTTTAAAATTTATTTAGTATTTGCGACACGGAGACGTCAACGGTATTAGTTTTTTTTCGGAGAATCCGAACGAATTGAATATCTACCTGGCTTTTAATACCGCTGCTTGGCTTCACGCTTCTTTCTACCGTGGACTTTCATCGACTGCTCTGGAAGCAATATTCCGTCCGTCGCAGCTTAGCGATTTCATCCAAATCTTTTTTTTTCGAATCGAATGGTGCAGTAATTTTGTTTGTCCAAACGACCACGTGTTTTATTAATTATTTATAGCGTTTCGGAGTAACGCGTTCCCTTATTCAATTTAAGGATTTTTTTTAGTTTATTGGTTTCATTAAACGGTAGAAATTGAGGACGATAAACCAAGTAGCTGTACACTGTTGTTCATGAATGCTCGGTCAGTTTTCCTATAGCGGCCCTATTCTGATCGTCCAGACATTCGTGAACAGCACCGTACAACCCGTTATGGTTTTGTTTGTCATTATCGGAACGACTAATAATGCTCGGCTCGACGGGTGCCTATGCGACAGAAATAATTTATCGAGGGAGAAGATCTGTCGTAGCAATCGTTAAGGTAAACGTACCAATGACTGGACACGTCCAGTTACCGGACAATTACCCCGCAGACTTACGATTATTGCGAATATAACGGTTAAAAAATAGTGGTTACTCTTAAAATAGTATTTGCAATTAGTAACTTAGGGTAAATCAGGGTGAGATGGCCAGCCGTAATAACTTTTTTGTCACACGTGCATGAATTGCGGCACTTTATAGGGTAAAAGTGGGGAATATGGCCCCGTCCATATATCATTGATTTACGTGTTAATCGAGGTGGGCCATATTCACCACTTTTAGCCTATGGCAGTCTTGCGAGCCGAAAGTGGCCCATTGCATGCAAGTTGTGAACCTGTGGTGAAATGACAGAGTCGCGCATGCGCAGTTCGCATTTTGTTCACTGTCGTCCCTTGGGAGTTTACTTTCGACGTTTTCGTCCCTGGAGACATAACCTCACTTTTCAGTATTCGTCTCGCGCGACTGCCATTCCAAGTGCCGCAGATACATTCACTTGTAACAAAAAATATGATGTGTAACGAGGGTCGAATTGACGATTGCGACTCGTGTGATTGCAGCCCTCGCTTCGCTCGGGCCGCAAACCTCACACCCGTCGCAATCGCCAACTTTCGACCCTTGTTGCACAAGACACTATTAACGTAACAAACGAATCGTGTCGCCGCTTGCACAATTTTTAGTATATGCAATGCTATTGCACAACAAATTTTGAGATTACTCGTGCAAGGGTCATTACGAGTGGTGAATCCCTATTTCGAGGTAGCCAGAAATTTCTCGAGCTATATTTCTAGCGCTCTAGAGACATACTAAATTATCATTTTGCTAGTAGATCGGCGTCGCACACTATAGTTGGATCTTTCAAGTAAATATTGGCGCGTAGTAAACCTATTTTCTTTTATTCCGTCCCTAAATTTAAGCGATGGCGATTTTTCCGAGAAAATGGTTGATATGGCCGCTCATTTTCCGGGAAACATGGACACTTATTTTTCGGCGGATATGACCATGTCAGTGGTGGCCATGTCACCAGGATATTACGGATGAAATGGCCACGTCAGTGGTGGTGGACGACTGCCCGCAATAGCAGGTGGTGGCCATAACACCCGGATATTGTGGGCGAAATGGCCATACCACGTAGCCGTCGTTTTTTGGGACATTAAAGAAAATACGACCAAGCCTAAACCTAAAAACTGGTCGTTGTTTTGGTCGCACAGTGGTCGCCAAAGCGGCACAAAACGACCGGTCGGTTTTAAGTCGTTTCGCGGTCGGTTTCAAGGGTCGTTTGACCTGCTATGGATAAAATATAGTAAGACATGTTTTGTGCGATCATGATGCTTGTCGGGGCCTAATTGACTGCCATTATTACTGCGGCCATGTCACCCGTAATGTCCGGGTGAGACGGCCGATCGCAAATATGTATTTATGTCACTCGGTGGGAAAATGGCGGTTTTTCGCACGCTTCGCGTGCGATTTCACCGCCATTTTCACACCTTGTGAAATAAAATTTTGTTCGATACTCGTGCGAAAAACGTTTTCTGAACTCGTGTGATTGCAACACTCCCCTTCGGCTCGTGCTGCAAAGTCACACTCGTCAGAAATAGTATATTATGCCACAAGGGAGGAAAGTGCGTCTTTTCGCCGAGTGCGAAGTTTGATGCCCGAGCGAAGCGAGGGCAGAAATTCGCACGAGGTGAAAAGGTACTTCCTCCCGAGTGGCATACGATATTTTTTGCCCGACTATGCTAAAAAGTGACCACATTTCTATGCCTGCAATGGGGATGGAAAGTTGTCCGCCGCAGTAGCTACTTTTCGGCCCGCTGTAGCAACTTTTCGGCCCGCTGTAGCAACTTTTCGGCCCGCTGTAGCTACTTTTCGGCCCGCTGTAGCTACTTTTCGGCCCGCTGTAGGTACTTTTCCGCCCGCTGCGTTACTTTTCGGCCCGCGGCGTTACTTTTCGGCCCGCGGCGTTACTTTTCGGCCCGCTGTGATACTTTTCGGCCCGCTGCGTTTCTTTTTGGCCCGCTGGTCAAGAATCGACAACTTTCCGCCCCCATTGCAGGCATGGAATGTGGACTTTTTAGCGTAGGCGGGCAAAATAGTATATTATAGAGCTACAATTAAATCACGCATTGAAAATATCAAAAGTTCCGAGTGGATTACTTTAGTTTGAAGTTTCTAGAGTTGGTTACAACAAAAATGTTAAAGCTTTTAAAATGGTAAACGTCCAATTTTCGTTTTTTTTTTTTAAACCGTGGCTGTGTCACCCCGACTTACTTTATATGTATGCAAAAGATCGGCATAGACCATGCGTAATTAATAATTTAATTGTTACATGTGCTTGAGCGGTGGTCGATTTTTGTGTCTGGGCACTGGTACGCGGAATCGTGAATCAACAGACCTAGTGTCGGGACACCGGGAAAGACCCGAAAGGGGTATGTTAGATGGGCTTCGATGCAACATATATCATGTGTTATTCTATGAATATGCATGTTTTATTGCAGAAATTATAAGAATACCCCGTTCGCAACACCAATAAGAATTCGTGTTGCGACGAACTAGTTGAGTTCGTGTATCATTAATCTCGGAATGTGCAACTGTCCGAAACTGCCATGTCTTGTCCGAAAATCGCGACACACCCATGAATAGCTGTCCAATCCACTGGTACATTTACATTTCCCAGCGTTTTCGTGAATAAATATTTTACAAGATATTGCAAAAGTATTTAATGGATGTCCTTTGAAAACTAGAAACTGTAACCTTGAGAATGTTTACGGCTGATTGCGAAAATGATCGATACATGTTTTGAAGATAGATATCGCCTTAATTGTCAAGCCATTAGTGCGCGTGTACCTTATCGGCAACTATTTGAGTTATTTTCATTTGAACACGTTCGGGTTGCTGGTTGGATTGGAAATGTCCGTTATCGATTGAGTATCTTTTTGTAAATATACAGATCAGTTCAGGCAAGTTTCTACGGATTAGAATCCTGGCGGTGTTGATACTATTGCAAAAATCAGATCAAAGTTAGGAACGGATATTGTACGGAAAAATGTAGGTATATAGACGTTTAGAAATTTGACTAATGAGTTTCAACTTTCTACCTGTGTTGATGATATTCTACGCACATTGCACAATATTTTCAGTCAATGTTTACTATTGTCAATGCTTTAGATGCATAATTCGCGGTAACAGTCAATTCTGGAGAAGTGTAATTAAAAATCATAGTGCATTGGATCTTGATGTACTGATCGAGGACTTGATGTACTGTTCAAGCATGGTCGTCACGGACCTGGAAAACCTGGAAAACCGGGAAAAGTCAGGGGATTTGTTGGAAGCTGGAAAAGTTAGGAACAAATAATGGAATTTTTTTAAAACCCTGGACGTTTTTTGAATCTGATGTTTTTTCGTTTAATTCCGTGCTGCAGCATATATATGACTATGTAGTGATATTATTTTCGCTGGGGACTTTTAATATTGTGAACTGAGTTTAATATATTAACAATCATTGTATATTATATTTTACGTTATTTGTAATTGTCCTTTCCTATCCTAATCGATACACTGGAAAAATTACATTTTTGCTCTGGAAAACAGGGAAAAGTCGGGAAATTCCAGTTGGAGAATTTCGTGGCAACCATGTCAAGGGCTTTGTTTTGATATTTATTAAAATCCGGTATCGCGGTGTTTTCCCCAGCAACAGCGGTTCCTGTACCGACATAACATAAACGAAATATAAACTTTTATTGTATCTGCTTAAACTTCAACAGAAAGTCGCTTTTGTACCTTATTGAAAATTACATATTCAGTAAAACGATTTGATCATGTTGTGCTCATGAACATCTGTACTAAAATTTAATCGGCTCCATCGAAAGCTGATGCGGGAGGGTTGAAGTGGTTACTATGGCACGATCCAATTAGTACGTCAATCAATGGTGAATGGATCCTGCCATGATCATCATGTTTACCGTGTATTCCAAATGAAGCCCTGCATTTATGATCAACAATGAAAATAAGCAATGCAGTTTGGTCAAAAAGCTTACATAGCTAGTCGCAAACACTTAATAACATACATAACATAGAGTAAAAGTGGTGAACATGGCCCCATCCATACTTCATTGATTTGGGAGCTAATCGAGATGGTTCACATCCACCATCTTTATATTATAATATTTATTAACATTAAACAAGCTTTATTAGCAAGAATTCGAGACTATAACTTCAAACTTCAAAGCTTATTGGAACCATGGTGTTAAAAGCCAAATTTAACAAAACGAAACAAGAAAACAAAACCTCTTTTCACGTTTACCGTAGTAAAAATAAAAATGTGTACTATCAAAATGTAATACATTGTTTTTTAACCGCGCGATGAATGAACGCATAATACCACCCCACTTTTGCAAGATCTATTACCAGATTTGTACGTATAGTGTACACTGCTGTTATGCTGTATTACGGAATATTGCCTGGCTATGCGGAGCTTACGCTTTACCCTGTCTATGTACCTTCGCTCTTCTCACTCTCATCCTGAATAGCCCGGGGCTCTAGATAAGCATGTAAGATTCAGGGGATATATCCATTGCTGCACCTGCTCTCTTCTTATTAGCTCTCTTCTACCGTTAAATTTTATTCGCTTTCCTGTTATCGATATTCCCGTAAAATACATTTTTTATTACGTTGTTAACAGAATTAAACTAAACATCTTCGAGAATTTTGATCGAACAATAATATTTATTATAATCATAATTATAATAACAATAACAACCATTGTTGCATCAGAAACGTTCCCTTACTAACAAATGAACTTACATGTGTCATAAACTTGTGGCTCGTTCCGGCTAGTAATTTAACAGGTAGAACGAAAGAGCGACCAAGTTTCAGAGAATATTAAAAGGAACGACAGAGGACTGTCTCGCCAGTGGCGCGATGGGCGCCGACCGCCGGGATGTTAACGTTTTTCCTCTCAATCTAACAGTTAATACTCCGTATACATGTTTCTCGTGACTTGCGTTATACTTTTCTTTTCTCGTTCAGCTCGTAGCTCTCTCGCCGTATTTCCGATGTCGCTGATGTTCGAAGAGTTCGATCCGACGGTGGCCCAGCATCGGTGACGCTGTACGCCGTCTCCTTCGGCTTCTGTTCGCTCGTAAAGTTGACGTGTCGGAGCGTTATAGGTCCTGCTACATTGTCGAATTTCAAAAGACATTAAGTATGCATATCGAGAGCGTCGGCCCAACGCCTGTTGGGTCGTAGCCGCAGGCCGAAATAACTCGCGCCTCGTTGGGCTTTCCGGTTCTAACCTTTATGCGCCTGTACAAAGTGCAAAAACCACCTCGTCGATACCCATCAGAGTTTGCTATTACACGATCCCGTACTCGCGAACTTTGAACGTTCGCTTCTACATCACAGTTACTGTAGTTGATACTGCTGTGTGTATAAACGAGCCTCTCGCCGCACTAACGATAGTTCGGAGTTCAGAGTTGGCCGCTCGGGAAAGCGCGGAAGGACGATTGAGACTGACGAGGAAGAACGAGAATAGGCGTAACCGAAGCACCCCGAGAGAACAGGGGAATATTGTGAGCGGGACGAAGTTGGCTGTTGAACTCAGTCACGGGTCGATGCGCCGCCCCAATATTTTCCGATCTCAGTTTGCCGAGTGAAAATATTTGCGACAGCAAAAGAGAAACCCCCCCTCCGCATACCGTAATACCAAAAGTAGTCGAGATTGAAGTTATTCCGAAGTCTTGTAGTCCTGACGACGGTGGGGTCCGCGGGCCGGGCGATGAGCCTTCGGTGGGATTAGAGTTTGGAATTTTGCGGAGGGGAATTTCGATGAAAAAAGAAATTAAATTAGCGGTCCAAGATCGTGTATTTTTAAACGAATCTTAACGGAGATAGATCGGTTTTAGAATTTTTTTAGATCTCGCAATCTCATAGGAGGTTTCAGCCCTAATATCATTTTGCTGGAAAATGTTCGACAACGGGCCAACAATCTCCTGCAAGACATTTTGCAAAAATTGCTTCAAGGTGCGTCCGCATTTGTTATCAAAATTGCAAAAACGGATGACCTTAACGGTGGACAACAGTTGTTAAATTGGCCAAAGTAACTCAGCAACGATTGGCTGTCTTAGTACATTCCAATAGAAAAATTATCTTAACTAGGTAGTTTTTTGAAGTTTTTTTTTACAACTGTTGCCACAAATTGAGGCCATTCACAGTAAAATAGGTACCAAGGTTTCTTGTTCGCAATTCTTTTCTTCTTAATTGAATATGGAAAAACCTATTAAAAATTTTTAAATCTACCAAAACAGATGTTTATCCGAACAATAAAAAAAAATATATGTGTATCAAAATGTAAAAAAAAAATCGAAAAAAATCAAATCAAACCAGCCAAGTAGGATTACAAAAATCTAAAAAAAAAAAAAAATACAAGATGTAAAAAATCTTGAACAAAAAAAACTTGGCGTGCCAGTTTTTTTTCCAATCACTGTCGTACGTAGTTCATTCAAAAATTATATTAAAAAAAACTGGCACGCCAAGTTTTTTTTGTTCAAGATTTTTTACATCTTGTATTTTCTTTTTTTTAGATTTTTGTAATCCTACTTGGCTGGTTTGATTTGATTTTTTTCGATTTTTTTTTTACATTTTGATACACATATATTTTTTTTTATTGTTCGAATAAACATCTGTTTTGGTAGATTTTTTAATTTTTAAGAGGTTTTTCCGTAAACATATTTTCTGAACGTTTTAAGTACCTGGCGTACCATTTTTACTTTAAAAAAAAAAGTATTTTGTGGTTGATTTCACTTATTTTTTCCTGCAAATGCGATTTTCTTCTTAGTCTTAATCTCGAGGAGGAAAGCATTTTTTTTACCGAAAATTTTTTCCATTGCTGCAATAACAATATTGACCAAACTTAGTGTCAAACAGTTTATATTTGATATAAAAATACTCCCCAGGTCCATCGTGAAGATTTCCGAAGAATCCGAAGAATTTTTGCGTATAGCACGTATCACCTCACACCCGTATTTCAGGTTCACCTCATCATATCTCGGGAACCGCTGGACGATTATGATCGTAATTAGGCCCATTGGAAAGCTTGGGTCCGAATTATATGATAAGTGTCCTTAAAAATTCGATCCGATGCTTCGTTGCCGATGTACTTGATCACCTCACACCCGTATTCAGGTTCACGCACAATCGAAAAATGTTGGATCGATTCCTGATCGCGATCATCGTACACAAGAATCCACCGAACGAATGTGTTCGGAATTAAGCAAACTGGAAAGCTTGGATAGACATTCTATAGTAAAATTTTAATATCATTTCGATCCGATGATTTATTTGTGAGGTTTTTGTTCAAGGATCAAGAAGATATTTGTGAACGTTTGTGGAGTAAGAGTACAAACCTTTTTTACTGTGCACTCTCTGCGTGATCCGTCATCGCAATTGTGCCGACACATGCCGGCGCACTTTGACCCAATTTTTGCGAATTGATGTGCAGAAAGTTTTGCAACTTTGGTTATATGGCAGTGAACTGTGAAGCGAGCACTAAATTTTGAAAAGTTTGTAGTATCATTCTCTACATGGAAATTGATATTTAGGTGAAGAGTAATATTACGGTCGACAATAAAAACTCTTTTTCTGGGGGCCCTTTTTCGAGAGCGCTAAGACTCGGAGGTTCAATGGAAATAGGGTTTTGCAGGATTGATGGAAGCAGAGGAATCCTATCTTCGATTGGCGGCCGAGTTTCAGCACCCTCGAAAAAGCAGTATTACAGTATTACCCAAACATGAAAATCACGGTTTTCGTTTTTGGGAAATGTGCGCAGAAAGTCACTTTCCCGCACTAGTGCGGGAAAAAGTACCATATTGCGTTTGTACGTATGCGCAGTACTTTTCTCGCACGCGATGCGAAAAAGCATCTTGCTGCGCACACTTCACAGAAACGGATAGCGGGATTGTACGTGCATTCGATAGGAAATACTTATTTGTATGGCAAGGGTGTAGAAAGGGGATTTCTCCCTATTCTATGCCCTTTTTTACAATTTCCTTATCTACGCCCATGCCATTCACATGATTTTTCCTAACAAATTCACGAAAATTCACTACTGCGGGAAAAAAGTTTATCGCGTTTGTACGCAGGCGCAGGATTTTTCCCGTACGCGATGCAAAAAAGTGCCTTGCTGCGCACACTTTACAGGAACGGAAAGCGGAATTTTACGTGCATGCGTTAGGAAAACACTTGTATCTATTTTATATTTTAGAGCATATATATTACATACATCGCATGGTTTTTTTAAGCAAAAAATATTTTGAAGCTGCTGATGAGAGAATTTGACAATTGTGTATTGGCTACTTTAAATATTGCGTCGCGGGTGAGATCTAGTTGTATTAGTGAGGTTTAGTGAAAATCGCTGTTCGGTTAACTTATTACCGTCCGTGGATGTTAATGGATCTAATGAGTTTATGCAGTAAGTAGTTATTGATAGATAGATTCTTTATTGCTTACAGAGAGTACACAGGGTCTCTTATAGCAAGGAGGGGTACAACTGGTAGTGTTACAATATCTACATAAGGTTTTTTCCATTTTTTTACATTCTTAGTCATTTAACGAGAAAGCTCGGAGCTCGAGGGCCTTTTTAACAAAATAAAAGATAGCATTGAGCGTTTTGACATTGTGTGAATTAAGCAGAGATTGTAGTGCTCGGTTACTTTCGACAGCGGGTAGCAGATTCTCGAGATAATACGTCCTGTACGCACTGTACAGCGGGATGCAGTAAGTAGTTATTGGAAATTAGCAAAACATTGTTGTTGACGAGTTAAAAATTACTTTCGAAGAAAACGATTTCTGGAAAAAGGGGAAGTTTTTTCGAATAGTTAGCCGCGGAATGCAATTGTTTTTCAATGATTTTTATCGGTAATACCGTTTTTATTGCACCAGTTTTTGTATTGGATCTTTGGATTTTTTAATTTTTAATTATTAAGCACGAAGGGCAATCCGTCTAGCAATCGCAGTATGGCAAATTTGAAAAAGACCAGTCGTGTTACAGTAGGCCGAGTGCTATTGGTGAAACGCTTACAAATAAGGCGTTTCCAATCGTACCTTTGTCAATTTTCCTTATTTTGTCCGAGATGTCTAACGGGCTCATTAGTGCGATGTAACGTTATTATTATTATTGGTTTTACAGAGAGGAAGTTACAAACTTATAGTATCTGCATCGTAGCTATATCGTAGGACGAAACTAAACACCCAGAGGCCTGGCCAGGGAATCGAACCCGCGACCTCGTAGGCTACAGTCTAGCGCGCTAGCCCGTAGTAGACCACTCGGACCCTCGGAAAGTTGCAGTAAGTGATTATATGGAGACACCCAGGTGCAGTTTTAGAGCCGCCTTGACGTTGGACCAACTATGACCGCCCGAGTTAGAAAGTCGACCCGACTCTGGTAGCCAATGTTGGCCCGACGACCAGTTAACGTCACGATGATAACATCGGTCCGACGTTATCAAACGACGCTGCCCCAACGTTGGCTGCCGATGTCTAGTCAGTGTTGAATAAAAAAATGTAACTTCAAAAAAGAATGAAATAATGAATGCTGTAATACTAACTAATATTGTCAATAAACAATAATATCAATAACTAACAATAAAGAATGATAACATAATTAATTCATCGTAATTATATCAATGCATTGATAATGTTCGCTACAGTCGGGGTACGTCTTCCCTCACAACGTGCTACTGGGAGACCTCTCCCGACTGTAGCGAAAATTATCAATGAATTGATATAATTACGATGAATTAATTATGTTATCATTCTTTATTGTTAGCATTAATTATTTCATCTTTATTTGAAGTTACATTTTTATTACCCATTTTTTTATAGTTAATTATTTTTGTATTTTTTTTTTTTTTAGTCGTTTCCATTTTTATCTTTATTAACCATTTTTTTCGCTTTTTTTACGAATATTTTTTAATAATAACGACTAATTCGCAGTAGGGAGTTTTTTTTTATTTTATTTTTAAATTTATTTTATGCTTTTTGAATTCTACCGTCTACACAATTCTACCCTGATACAATTTTCTAAGTGTCATTCCTCTCCGATATAATTTTCTGAATCATATATGTCTCCAATACTATTATCTATGTGGCTTTCTTCGTCGATGAAAGTTTTTATATGTCGTTCCTATTCGATACAGTTTTCTATGTGTTTGTCCTCTTCGATATAATTTTCTAAATGTTCTCTATCTCTACAATATCTCTACAATACGATTTTTAATGTGTCGTTCCTCTTCGATGGAACATTTGAAAAGTAGAACGAAGAGTAACGACACATACAAAATCTTATCGGAGAAACACAACATTAGAAAATTGTATCTGCGATATAATATTTATGAAATGATATTGCTGACATATATCACTTTGCAAATATCACATTACACTGCGGTGATTGGGTTAGAACTGTAGAACCGTATAATTCAATTCGTTTCTTAAACTCTTTTTGCAATTGGGAGCTTTTAAATTTTAGTAACATTTTTTTCATTCTTTTTAAAGTATAATAAATAGTATAACCAACACATGAAAACACTAAGATTATAAATAAATAAATAAAAACCAATAATAATTTTCAAAGGCACGAATAAAGACCTTATATATATATATATATTAGTACATTTCGATACGAGTGCGAAAAAACTTTTTCTGACGAGTGTGAGTTTGCAGCACGAGCCGAAGGCGAGTGTTGTAATCACACGAGTTCAGAAAACGTTTTTCGCACGAGTATCGAACAAAATTTTATTTCACGAGGTGTGAAAATGGGGCTTTTCGCACGCGAAGCGTGCGAAAAAACCGCCATTTTCCCACCGCGTGACATAAATATATATATATATATATAACAAATTAGCATAGACGCAGCTCGACACGTATTCGAGATTACTACACGTTGAATGAAGTCAATGCACTGTAGAATAGCACACAGCTGCAGCATTTTTTTTATAGCAGACGACAAATAATCGCAAATAGTAAATAATGGCGGGCGCCTGTCGATATATCTGAATAGGGTCCCGTTTGGCCCGTTTTTTCGAAGTTAATTATCTCTGCCATTTCACATTTATTTTCCTATTCCTTTGCTACGAACACACTTCCACATACACAGAACTAGTGTGCCAAATTCTGTCAAGAGACATTGCGCCGTTCCGACAAACACTGGAGACAACGAAAACAGCAAAGTCGGGGGGGGGGGGGGCTCAGTGAAACGCATAACTCCCATCTTTTTGCCCTAGCGGGCAGTCGGGAGTTAAAAATAATCATAAGCAATAAACAAAATTAGTATATTATGCCACAAGGGAGGAAAGTGCGTCTTTTCACCGAGTGTGAAGTTTGATGCACGAGCAAAGCGAGGGCAGAAATTCACACGAGGTGAAAATGCACTTCCTCCCTTGTCGCATACGATATTTTTTTTCCGATTTCGTTAAAATAACGACATTTCTTGCGTCGCAAAATTATCATATTCGCCAATGAGCATTACTCCCCCGGGAGTAATAGAGCTTCCAGCGGGAGTAATGAGCCCCATTACTCCCTAGGGAGTAATGAAATTGTACTGCGCATGCGCACACGTTAATAATGATCATCGGTCAATAATAGGCTATTTTCCGCCCGTATTGCACGCAAGGAATGTGGCTATTTTAGCGCAGTCGGGAAAAAATATATTTTTATCAATCTGCGCGCCTTCTAAATTCTTTTTTATCATTCTATAAGTGCTTCTTTTTGTATTTTTTTTATCTTCACACATTGGAATCATCAGAAGACATTTTTTGTCAGTAATGGGGACTCGAACTCATGACTCCGTGTTTACGAATCGACGCTGTTACGCACTCGGCTATGCTCATCTTGAAGAACTTTTCTCGAATTTTATATATAAGCTGCACGTCTATTGCACGTCTATCTAATATTAACTTATCAATTGCTTTAAATTATTTAAGTTTTATTGTTTCATTTGTTTAATTCACGCTTTAACTAATAATATTGACGAAACTTAGGCTGTCAGCACTACATTACTGTAAATAAAAACTATAATAAAGAAATTTGGAATAATAAAAAAACATTCAGTAGTTGCGCAAATAAAAAAAATCGGTGCTTATAAATCTTTAGTATTGAACATTGGCTGACGTCGTGAGTGAATTTCCACTTTACATTCCCGGACATGCATCATTACAACAATACATCAGCGCCAGGTCAACTTTCATAGGTAGCGTCTTGCGAACTATCGAACCCAATGTCGGAGTGGTTATCAATCGACATTTTAGCCACACTGTAAAAAAAATTGTAAACTCAATGTACTTTTATAGTAAAATAAAAATACGTGATGTTAAAATTAGAAATCTTTTGCCTGGAATTTACAAAAATTTTCATAAAAAATACAAATTTTACTGTAAAATTGCAACAGACATGTGTTTGAAATTTTAGAAACAGTTTATGTAAAAAAACTTCAAAACCTGTTAATTAATTTTCAAACAAAATTTTTTTACAGTGCAATGCTGGGCATTAATCGAGATCCGATTATTGGCTGTCCACTTGCTGCCGACTGACAGCCAATCGTCGGCCACACTCCAAATATCGACGAACTGCACGTGGCCAGATGCTTTATAAAATTTGTCCACTACCGGAAACATTCCTCGGAGACATTTTTACCTTTAAAATTTTTTTATTCATCAGACATTTTATCTATTTTCCGCAAACGATTTAAGAGTCGTAGCGTGCTAGACACTTCGTGCAAATTTCGGCTGGTAATTGGACAGGATTTGATTTTCACCTGCATGTCATACCGGTCGCCCAGTCCAGTCCAGCTAAATGCGATATTTTCAAATCCTTTTAAAATCCTCCGAATCATTTTTGCAAATCCTTTGTCTCTGCGCGGTTATACAGTTTCACATCATTTTCACACTTTTTAATTAAAAAAGTGGAGAGCGAAAGAGCTCGCAACGTGAAATGTAAAAAAGATGAGCGACGAAGCATTAAAACATCGATGGCGCTACGCGTAAAACCGTGAATAATAGCGCGCGAACTTGAAGAGGGTTGGCACCCTCACGCCAGGGACTCGCATATCATTGTCCTGGTGGTAAATTTTTATGTGCGGAAAAGCTCGAATGAAATAGTACGTGTCGGTTGTATATATTTGGTAGATAGAGAGAAAAAAATAACGTGTGTGTGTTAAACGAACGGGATCGTGTCCGCGCCACCAACCCCGGTGTGCAAATCTCCATGGGAAACCGTGAAATGTTAGGGATGGGAGTTTCGAAGAGTGCGACGAATGTCGCTACACCGGTGCTTTTCGCCGGAGGATGATAGAGAAAGAGAAAGAGAAATAGAGAGCTCACGTTGAACAAAAAAAAGATCGTCATACAGATATGTTCTCCATCGTTATAGCGAGTGCGAGATGGATGAGAGCCTGGGTTCATGGGTGGGAGCGCAGGAGGAAGCGCTGGAACGACGAAGAAACAGAGCAGGTATGATGTCACGCAAATATGTTTTTTTTCTTTTCGTCGTTTTTCTCTACACTTTGCGAAACCCGCCGTGTATAATCGGACGTGCGCCACTGCTGCCCGGGGGGCGCTAAAATAATCTTCGTTTCTTATGCGCGATACCGTGCGGCTTTCGTCGAGTGCCTCGGTGAGCTTTTCCGTGACGTCTACGCGCGAATCTCGAGCGTTTCCCATTATGCAGCGTTTACATACCCAAGCCGGGCGACGGAACGAGAAAGCGAGGGTTGCGACGAAATTTCCTAGTTCCGGCGGGAGAGAACGCAATGTATAGTTATAATACTATATTCAGTGTTACCGGTTCTCGGAGTGCATTGTGTCGTGGTAACTATAGACCCCATTCGATCTGAGCTAAAATATTAAACTACCTATTTCGTGTTGGCAAACAATTAATTGTACACTCAATTAAACGATGAAAATCAAATTATGAAGATTCATAGTTCATCTGAAATTACTGAATGGCTAATAAGTTTACGACATTTTAGACTCTAATATTTGTTGGACGGAAATCTTAGCAGTGAACACATTTTGAAAAATTAAGATACAGAATATTGCGTACCTTTCCCATTTTTGATGTTTTGAATATATTTTGTATGTTCCATCGTATACCCTCTCGGGTTTTTACGTCACAGGTCCCTTTCCCCCCTATCACTCCCTACCCGCACTTCACTAAGCTACCTAATTTCCAGTGCGTCCGCAGCCGACTTAGCTACACTGTACTGCATTTGCCGAGGACATGGGGAAACTGCGGAAAACCCGTGTCGGTACAGACGGCCCTATATTTTTCTGATTCCTCGATGTTTTAACATCAAGAACTCAGAAAAACTGGCCTGCCGCTCAACATCGAAATGTGCAAGCCGGTGTGGGGCTGAGCGGTCACCCATCCATCTACTAGACGCAAGCAAAGCTGCTTGACTCGGGAGACCGCCGAAGCCACACACCGACCGCACACCTAACGCTGTCGGTAATTGGATGAAAATTAGATAGAGAATGAATCGTGTGTTAGGAGGATTATAAAACAGAAATTAGGGAATTAAAATTGTAGATGCGTTCATGCAAATTAAATATTTGTGGATTATTTTTCGTTTTGCAAATAAGTTATTGAGAGCTTTTTAAACAACATTTTTTGAGTACATAAGTCTGCTGTGTGATGCGGTGCCATTTTAATTCATCCGGTTGTCATCGATTCTTATTTTCATTGTTGGTTTCTGAATTCCCAAACGATTTTAGGTTTTCAGACAGGTTTCAGAAATATTCTCGGGACAAAAGGACATATATAGAACATTAGTTTTATTTTTACTTATTAGTTTTCTCTTTTAGCTCCTGAAACACTCCATGGGCTCTTTTGTGACTAAGCCATTTGATTTCTTGCCCAATTTTAGTTAACAAAAACATTTTTGCGTTCTATTTTTCTTAATAAAAACACTACTTGTTCATTTAGCATGCATGTCAAAGCATACTATAGATGTTGTGTTTCAATTCTCTATAACATTATTTAAAGGTGTGTTTAGGCGTAAGGATCACTGTAAAAAAAAATTGTAAATTTAATGTACTGGCACTTAAAATTTGCTAACATTACTCATATTAATTAAATATTAGTGTACTTTGCTTGTAAAATAAAAATACCAGATATTAAAATTACAAACCTTTTGCTTGATATTTACAAACATGTTCATGAAAAATACAAATTTTACTGTAACATTGCAATGCACTTGTGTTTCAAATTTCAAAAACGGTTTATGTAAAAAAAGCTTCCAATACTGTTCATTCATTTTCAAACAAATTTGTTTTACAGTAATGTATTGGGAACGCATTCCCAGTCAAAAGGGTGATTCGGTGAGAATTTTATAAATTTTCCAGTGAAATACAAAATCAGGAACGAATCAACTAAATAGAAGGTGCTAAGGATATTGATTTAGCATAATAATAATAATAATGCGAAAAGTTATTAAGACATTTATTTTTTTTTATTGTTTCTTATAACAAAAAACTATTCTTATCGTAGCGGAATTTTCGTTTTAGATCTTTCTTTATGGCTCCATTTATGAATCTGTTTTTTCGATGACCCAATAACTCGAAAACAAAAAATCCGGATTTTTCATCAATTTCAACAAACTGTCAAGGACACATTTAGCAATTATACGAAAATTCTGGAAAACCGTATGTATTCAGAAAAATAAACGAATTTATTTCATATGAAAAAAGGTTTCCTGTTTATTTGCTAAAGAATACTTATTTTTATCACTTTGTTAATAAATTTTCGGCATTGTTGTTATGCAAAATCGATAAGAATAGGAATATATATGTAAATCATCCTCAATTAATCTTTGTAATTTCCAATTATATTTCGTAATTTTATTTCCCTCAAGCAATCATCTCTAGAATTCTTGAGCATTTGCAATTATGGTTTTTCCACAAAAATGTACAAATTTCATGACTCATGTGAAAATCCGCGCCATTACGAATTCAGCGATAAACTTGAAGATTTTCCCAATCACCTATGATAACGGGCGTCTTCTCCATGTCATTGCGACCTTCTGTCTGCCTTCTTGAAAAAATGTGTTATAATGTGTCATTCCCCCCTTCTCTCATCACCATCGGATGTATTGCGCGTATAATGTTACTATTAAAATCGACATTTCTTGACAACCGATTGCGAATTATCGATGAGTCATGCTCGCGGTCAAACCATGTCTTATCGACCACTTCGTAGAAAATTCTATTTACGAATCGGTATCTTTCTACACTCGATAATACTGAATAATAGAAACGCATACAATTTTTTATCGAATCCTTACAGCATGTCAAGCTGCGTATGTTGGATTATCATATGTAAAATACATCCGCGTTTGATGTTTTCTCGAGTGAGCGTACGCTATTCCGATCGCTCGGCGTTAACGCACGTAGAGCTCTTGTAATATGTATAGTACGTTCTAGACTAGGGAAAGGGACAGAAAGAGAGAGTTCCACATGCTCTAGCACTACAACGAGCATGGCCTTCTCCTTCACATGTATCAACCGGCGGTAGCGAGACGCTGTTACTTTTTCGATAATCGATAGCGCATGAACGGGGAAGTGGAGCAAGCAACGGCACACGGCAAAATCGGTACTGGCATGCACAAAGTCTCATTTTAACGGAGGACGGAGGAAAGCCTGTTTACAGCGATCGAGACTACCGAAGGTCGATTTTATTTCTCGATTAATCATGCGAATTCGATCTATGCATCCATATGTGTACCAACCAATAAACGACGATTCAGGAAAAGCTTGGATTTATGATTAGTGTGAATACATTTTCATACATTTTCAATGTCGTCATTTATTGTTTCGATTATATTCCATTTATTCATGTATTTCATCCTTTGCTTGTGGATTTCTTTTTTAATTTTCTATGTATTAGCGCCAACATTTTTTATTTGGTAAATGCACGATAATTAGCCAAGTAATCTCAGATTTCAAATACAGACCGATGAAGCGTTATTTTTTAAACCAAAGTATACTTCATTGTACTGAACATTTGAGTCTGTAGGCGGGGTCTACACAGCCATTTACGAAATATCTGTTTCAATCGAAGACATATCTCGTTCGCAAGGTTAAATGAACTTTCTTTTGTTCATGCAGTAGTTCTTTATTGCACTTAACCCGAAAACCATATGACTATCAGAAGTGAAATGAATATGTCCTTTAACTAAACGAAAACACCGTCATTATCTTAGATTACTCAGCTTCCACGATTCGGCATTGAAATGTCGAAACAACTTGTGAGTTGTTTATTGTGGACATAATAATTGTGAATGACTAAATTGGCGTCTTGCCGAATGAATAACATCATTTTTAAGATGACAAATTTTTGTATAACAATAAAACGTGGTATATGCGCGTACAGTCTGGGATTCAAGTTATGATTCCATTACCAGAGTGACATTCAATAGAATTTTTTTTTAATCCCCGAAGATTATAAATCTTTATGTTGCCTCATATATTTTTTCAACGTGCATCGAGGATGAAGTCAATCCGACTTCAATTCTACTGAATCTTGAATTGTGTTAAACACTCAAGTACAACTGTGTCAAACATCATACTTTTTGATACTATGTTAATTTCTTCCAATTTACGATCGTCTGGAATGTAGAAGTAATACCAAAGTAATAATGCTTCGTTTCAGCACAGCGATGTTTGTTACATGTATTTATGTATTCAGAAATTGTGTCTTGCGTTAGTTAAAAAAAGAAACAATTTGAATCCAATAACAAGTATGATTCGACTGAATTATCTGTTCAAGTAAATCAAACGAATGTTCTGTCGAATTAAGATGTATGTAATAGTACGAACGTACTCATTGTTCCATTATTTTTTATATTTATATCATAAATCGTCCGCGAATTGACGAAACATTTCGTTCACAACAACCAATACGTAGTGACTCGGGCCGATTTATTTATTTCCATCAATCGAATAGTGAAACAATTTGAACTGAATCATTTTGTTCCGATGAACTTATTTATATAAACATTATTTGTTTTGGGTTTAATGAAAAAAATAGTTGTATAATATTATTTTTCGTCGAGGATGATAAAAAAATTATAACTTCAAATTAAAGACTAATTAATTGAATAAACTCAAACGTAGTTGATGTAACGTAATTTGAGATTAGATTGGAATTACTATGTTAACGTAATTGTTTAGTTGTTTCAAATTGAACGAAACCAAATTAACTCAACTAAATATATGTAATTGGTTTCATTAAACGTTTTTCTTAGTGTTTCTCTTACCGTTTAGTACCGTGCCGTTCTGCGTAAGAAAAAAATTAAGTAGAATTAATGGAAAAATCCGCGTAAATTTCTCATTTTCTGGACAATTGCGCGAGGAACTGAACCAACATTTCACACTCGTACAGAATACAAGACATTGTCTTGTGAATCACAAAAATACATGAAAGGAAAGTGAGTTTTTTTTTTACTGTTAGCGACCAATTGTTTTTTCCCCCTTTTATATTTTTTTCTGGCTCTCCTTTCTCTGGACTCTGTACTTCTTTGCTTTTACGGATAATTCGTAGAGTTTTATACGAGAAAGCTTCTTTTCCTCACGAAGGCGACCGGCCCGGTCCGTGATAATTTTTTCTGTACTTTCTTTCACTCTGTTCCTGCTGCCTTTCTGGCAGTGTATTGAAAAAAAGAAGGGAGAAAAGGCTTTGGGATGTTTCGTAATGGGATGGTAATTCACTTTGCCCCTGAACTAAAAATACACAGTACGCTAATTGAATGCTGGCGAACAAGTCCCCGGAAAAACACATAGACAGTGCGACGACGGAACGATATTAATTCAGAAAGAACAAATTCGCACCGAGAGCTTTTAATAGAGGGCTCGCAGCGAACTGTGCACACAGTTGTTTCGAATCCATATACCTCCTCCCCCCACCCCCCTCCCACTCTCATCGCCAATCATCGGGTAAAATATATATGCCGTTATTGCTTTCTTCTAGAAGTAGCATCGTTTTCATGAAAACATTGTTTTTCGACGTTTAATAAAAACGCTATGAGAATGTTCCGAAACGTCGGAACCATATTTTTTAAAAAATTCTGCATATTAGTGTATGTGTGTGTGTGTGTCACCATTTCTAAAAAATGTAATAAAGCAATTTATTAATGAACTAAGATGAAATGCTTTATAAATTGAGATTTGCATTTTTTGTACTCACTACACTTATTCCATAAGTATGTAAAAAAAATTACTGAAGATGCCATGCCGTAGAAAAAGTTTCATAGATAAAACAAAATTATATGAGAAAGCAATGTGAACATTTTCAACGGTTTTTTTCTTACAATTATTTTTTTTATGTCACGTGTAATTACTCGGTATCGCCAATGTATGTATTATGTACTATTAGTTAGCGGGTTATCTCGTCGGTTTTAGATAGCAAACGAGTACGGGCATATGTCAAGCATTATTAAAAAAAGCTAACATATGATTATAAAAAAAAGACAATTACCGTACCGGAATAAAAACGTTTTTAGTTATTTCAGCACTTTGTTCAATTCGTCGATACTTCACTGTACGAAATTATCAAGCGACAATTTGTTCAGCTGTTGGATATCGGTGGTATTAATTAATTGAGACCTGCGTTGCCTCTGGAAGTCGATTGGTATTTCCAATACTGGAAGCCGCTCGCTTTGAACAGTGACTGCATTGAAGTGACTAATGATCGTTCAATGATACTGTATTGCTCTCTGTAGATTTACCTAGGGTATACAGTTTTTTTGTACCTTTTTTCATTGATGTTTTTAACTTCTTTATTGTAGCTTAATCTGTTTGAAGTGCATTTTTACTACCTCGTTAAACAGACTTTTGTTGGATTTGGGGAATTTTCGGTTCCATATTGTATAAAGTTTATGTTACGCCAGTATTGACTTTTAAGTACTCCAATGGGCTTCTATACTATTCGGTAACTCTATCCTCTTTTTTCTATGCAAGCCATCAGTGAAGTATTCCGAATACACTCTGCCAAGACGAATACCTCTTCTTACACAGGAAGCGTTGTTTCCATGAACAATATTCCTACAATAAAAGAGACCACATAGTGGTACAAGTCCACTATACGACCTCACCGACACTCATACTTTTTTACACCGGCGCTGGCACAGCTCCCACGTACACTGCTCGACATAAATGCCTGTTTGACAGTTATCTGAGAATTATGTTATCTTTTGAAATTATCTGAACGATATCTTCAGGCCAATCGAGTGACGAGTTTCGAAATGAATGTTGCTTCGCACTGAAAGCATAGCTTTTTCAAGCGACGAATTTTTATCTGATGTTTTGTTTAATTAATATTTTTTCTTTTTATTAAATTAACTAAATTTAACAGAAAAAATGAATTAAAAAATATTGAAAAATTGAAAAAATATTAATTATTCGTAGTTAAATATTTTCTAGTAAATCCAAGCTTGAATCACCGTTCAATCGGTAGGTTTATAGTTTGCCTATGCGACATTTTATTGGGGACGCTGACTTGACGAAATTTAGAAAAAAAAACAATAATAAAAAAAATGTTACGGATACGCGATGTGCATCGCGTATTCGTAACATTTTTTTTTATCGATTTTTTCTAAATTTCATCAAGTCAGCGTCCCCAATGAAATGTCGCGTAGGCAAGCTATAAACCTACCGATTAAACGGTGGTTTAAACTTGGGTTGACTGGAAACATTTCACTACAAATAATTAATATGTCTCGCGGCAGAAAGAGAGACCACTTCCGGAAAATTCCATATACTTCCTTAACGTTCTCGAGTCTAATCAATCCAGTGCTGTCCTTTCAACACGATACAGTGGAGCCCAAACTACTTCGAAAGAACCTTCTTTCTACGTTGATATGATCACGACGAAATTTCCATGAAAATTCGTCGCCGTGATGCACATCATGTATCCATAAATTTTTTTTTTCAATCGTATTTTTCTGCATTTCATCAAGTCAGCTACAAATAATTAATATGTCTCTACAAATATTATTTCACTACAAATAATTAATGTCTCGCGGCAGAAAGAGAGACCACTTCCGGAAAATTCCATATACTTCCTTAACGTTCTCGAGTCTAATCAATCCAGTGCTGTCCTTTCAACACGATACAGTGGAGCCCAAACTACTTCGAGAGAACCTTCTTTCTACGTTGATATGATCACGACGAAATTTCCATGAAATATTCGTCGCCGCGATGCACATCATGTATCCATAACATTTTTTTTTCAATTGTATTTTTCTAAATTTCATCAAGTCAGCGTCCCCAATAAAATGTTGCGTAGACAAGCTATAAACCTACCGATCGAACGGTGATTTAAGCTTGGGTTGACTGGAAACATTTCACAACAAATAATTAATATGTCTCGCGGCGGGAAGAGAGACCACTTCCGGAAAATTCCATATACTTCCTTAACGTTCTCGAGTCTAATCAATCCAGTGCTGCCCTCTCAACACGACACAGGAGAGCCAATACTACTTCGAGAGAACCTTCTTGATACGTTGATATGATCCCGAAGAAATTTCAATGAAATATTCGTCGCCGAGACGCACATCGCATATCCGTAGCAATTTATGCGTAGTATTGGCTCTCCTGTGTCGTGTTGAGAGAGCAGCCCTGGATTGATTAGACTCGAGGACGTTAACGAAGGATATGGAACTTGCCGGAAGTGATCGTCGATATTAAGACCACTTCCGGCAAATTCCGGCAGGAAGTGATCTTCCCGCCGCGAGACATTAATTATTTGTAGTGAAATATTTCCAGTCAACCCAAGCTTAAATCATCATTGAATCGGTAGAGTTATAGCTTGCCTACGAGACAATTTATTGCGGACGCTGACTTGATGAAATGCAGAAAAATACGATTGAAAAAAAAATGTTATGGATACATGATGTGCATCGCGGCGACGAATATTTCATGGAAATTTCGTCGTGATCATATCAACGTAGAAAGAAGGTTCTCTCGAAGTAGTTTGGGCTCCACTGTATCGTGTTGAAAGGACAGCACTGGATTGATTAGACTCGAGAACGTTAAGGAAGTATATGGAATTTTCCGGAAGTGGTCTCTCTTTCTGCCGCAAGACATATTAATTATTTGTAGTGAAATGTTTCCAGTCAACCCAAGCTTAAATCACCGTTTAATGGGTAGGTTTATAGCTTGCCTACGCGACATTTCATTGGGGACGCTGACTTGATGAAATTTAGAAAAAATCGATGGAAAAAAAAATGTTACGAATACGCGATGCACATCGCGTATCCGTAACATTTTTTTTATTATTGTTTTTTTTCTTCTAAATTTCGTCAAGTCAGCGCCTCCAATAAAATGTTGCGTAGACAAGCTATAAACCTACCGATCGAACGGTGATGTAAGGTTGGGTTGACTGGAAACATTGCACTACAAATAGTTAATATGTCTCGCGGCGGGAAGAAAGACGACTTCCGGCAAATTCCATATTCTTCGTTAATGTTCTCGAGTCTAATCAATCCAGTGCTGCCCTTTCAACACGATGCACGGGAACCCAAACTGCTTCGAGAGAACCTTCTTTCTACGTTGATATGATCACGACGAAACTTCCATGAAATATTCGTCGCCGTGATGCACATCCTATATCCATATCATTTTTTTTATCGTATTTTTCTACATTTAGTCAAGTCAGCGTCCCCAATAAAATGTCGCATAGGCAAACTATAAACCTACCGATTGAACGGTGATTCAAGCTTGGATTTACTAGAAAATATTTAACTACGAATAATTAATATTTTTTCAATTTTTCAATATTTTTTAATTCATTTTTTCTGTTAAATTTAGTTAATTTAATAAAAAGAAAAAATATTAATTAAACAAAACATCAGATAAAAATTCGACGCTTGAAAAAGCTATGCTTTCAGTGCGAAGCAACATTCATTTCGAAACTCGTCACTCGATCGGCCTGAAGATATCGTTCAGATAATTTCAAAAGATAACAAAATTCTCAGATAACTGTCAAACAGGCATTTATGTCGAGCAGTGTACGTTCACACATACGCTCGAACGTACGCGCACAACCCCCCTCCGGGGCGGATCCGTTGTGTAGTAGCTGAGAGCCCGACACATTACTGAAATTTTTCAATTAACTATTTTACAATAGTGCTCATTTTTTGGGGAAAGATGCATATTCGCGCCACATATGAAATTACGGTGCGTATCGAATACGCCTTTTTCTCTGAAAATTTCTAACCATAAAAAAAGTTCAGTACAATTTTCAATATCGAGTGAAACTGTTTCACTTCATCTTTGAGCGATGTAATCTATCACGGTCGATAGGACGAACTCTACTTAATTTTGTTTACCATGATATCCATTTACGTTTAGAAACAAACTCTAACATGAACTTGTATTGATATCCACCTCGTCCAAGAATTTGCTCTTAACCGGAAGTAGTCAGCACTCGTGAAAAAAATCGCACTCGCGAAAAGCAGCTGTGAGTGCGAAAGAAAGCTATTTAGCTACAATTTTCAAGTGAACTACAATTTTGCTATAAAAAAAGATTCGAGTCGGATGCAAAAATATACGAATTCTTTTATCTGAAAAATATACTTCATTAAGAAAAGTTTATTACTAACGGTATTATTTATATGTTACTTTCAAGTAAATTGTAAATATGGAAAAATGTGTGGTTCGAAGAGTTAATTGGCTGTCATCGTTTAACACCTCCCGATAGTTTTGAGCTTGATCATTTTAATCTATGTATGTACAGTTAAATATTTTTTTTCACTCTTTATTACCTCATTAAATGGTAATAAAATATTGTTCAACATGCGCTCCCATTTGCAAGAATAGTAATCATCGGAATAAAATTCATCGGACGGTGAAAGTTCCGGTTTTCATTTCTTTCACTCGTTCTACGCGCTGCTGTCAACGGATAAAAAAGCGATACATTTTTTTAGAGCAGATCGAGTTGGTTCTTTCGAGGACCTCACAACCCTCCACCCCCCCCCCCCCCCCCACCCCGTATGCTGCAATCTGCCAATGAAGGTAGAGTCTCGTGCTGATAAGATGCTAGGATGAGTTGGTGCACCTCAAAAAGATCAAAGAAGAAAGCTTCGAGACAATGCAGATAATTGGAAATCCGGTCACAAGAGCATTTTTAGAGGGAACCCATTATCGCTTAAAAATTTGCAAGGTTCACAGCATAGTTATTTTTACTCCCGACTGCCCGCTAGGGCAAAAAGACGGGAATTATGTGTTTCACTGCGATACACTGGCTCAGCGACTTTTCACAAGTGGAACGGCAAGAAATTATGACGCTGAATCTAGCGGGCAGAGCTAGCGGGCAGAGCGCGCCAGCGGGAGTAGGTTTTGGGCATGACTGTACGCCCCTGTCGCTCTCGCCGTCGAGTGTAGCGGCAGCAGCGAACCCAGCACATACTGTAGCGTTTTCTCACAAAAATTGCTACTATGTTTATATGCATAGCCCAATAGGCTTATAAATTTATGAAAATGTTCTTCAAGCTAATAGTCATTTACTGCAAGTTGCATTATCCTGGTGACAAATGTTATTTATTTAATAAAAAAAAGTTGAATAGTGAATTTCAATATGCGCGGTAGGAAAACTCGATGAGACATGGGTACTAGACCGACGTCACCGACTTGAAAATTATATGAATATTCTGTAGGCTCGGACGAATGAAACGACCTAGGTTTCATCCCGGTGACGGACGTTTGTTATGAACAAAAAAAATAACTTCGACTTTTTTGCGAGTGCCGTCAAATATATATATGTCGTCCGTACAGGACCGCCGTCACCGATTTGACGGATTTGATATGACAATAATAATAATAATAATTTTTTTAAATATGATTCTAAATTACGAAGTATTTTTTTAACCTGTTATCCATCGCGGTTCCTTAAGGCATGTGAAATACCGCGGTCATTAATAAAAACGATAATTAACTTTTTTCACGGATGCTAGCATCTGCGGTCAACAGAATAGTGTCATCGAAAGTTGTAATGTAATCTGTCTTCGATGACACTTTTCTTTTGCCCTTAGATATCACCGTTCGTGAAAAAGTTTATTACAATTTTTATTACCGACCGTGGTGTTTCACCTGCTCTTAAGATGGTGTGGTATAACCTCCCGCCCACCCCATGTCCAGTTGGTAATAAAAATTATATTGATTGCCGTTTTGAGACTGCAGTCCACCGAAGAGAAAGAAAATTGTCTTTCGATGGAGAATCGGCAGAGGCAGGGAAAGAATTTTTTTTTGCTCTGGGTCTGCGGTCTCAAAACGGCATTCATTACAGTTTTGTTACTAGCTGAGCACGCGGTAAGTGCGTGGGAGGGTGTTCCACATCACCTTAAACGCAAACTTCTCTTTTACGCTATTTTTTTTTCAAATATACAAAACTTTTCCTCTCAATTATGTATGTATCTGATACCGCTTTTGTATATCGTTTACAATTGAAACATAAGATTTGTATCGTATTTGGAAAGTAGGAACTATTTACAGCAACTTTATTTTTATTTTTATTATTTTTGTTTGTGGATTCCGTCACTGTGTACTGTACGTATATGTATAAATGTCGTTGGAGCAGTCGATTCGCAAGCCACGGTCGCGAAACTTCGTCATAACGCCCAATAACTTTTAACGATTAAAATAATAAAAACAAAATTCTTCGGTCTTTCGGGAATAGTAAAATTGTTGAAATTCAATTTATTCGGTAGGTGACTTTACAAGTGTATTCAGTCTTCGATATAAATTATAACTATAGTATTTGTGGTACAACATTTTTACTCGTAATTACGTAAAATTGTTTTAATTTCCACATTGCTTCCCCATAAAATTTGAAAATAGAAATTTCCATACCGCATCCTTATAAAAGTTGAAACTTCCAATTTTCGTATGGCTTTCTCATAATGTTTGTTTGTTCACGAAGTTTCCTCTACGAGGAAGCCAAAAATACAGAAAATGCTTTCTCATAGAAGAAGCTTTATGAATAAAGGAACATTATGAGAGAGCCATATGAAAATTTCAAGTTCCAACTTTCATAAGAAAGCGCTATGAAAATTTCAATTTTCGACATTTTTTATATTTTTTACAATTGTGTGAAATTCTTTTAAGATTGTATTAAGATTGTTTGTTTGTTATTTTTAAAGATTGTTTAAAATTGTCTTCCAATAGACATATTTTTTTGGAACATAAAAAATGTTAAGCACTGGTTGTACCATTTCTGTTTTTTTTTATTAACATAATTTTTTATATAAAAAATAAAATAGTCAATTGCTTGATAGTCCTATCACTGTTTCTGCACTATCTATTGATTTAAGTAAAACAGAATCATCGCTCTGTTTTATTTGGACTTATATTGTCGGACATGGTTTGAGTGCAGAATTGTCCTATTCTAAGCTTTTTCGCAGAAGCAATAATATAACATTTACCTGTTTTGGATGGTGACGAAAGGCTCCTCCGACTCCTAAAGTAGTTGCTCTTGATGCTCTAGACCTTCGAAGGCAGCTGCATCAGAATCAGGAGGTGGTTTTCATCATGCGTACTTAAAAAAAATGATCTCCCTCGCATGATGGGTAAAGACATCTTTTGATCCTGACGCAGTACCTCTGAAGTTCCAGGGCATCGAGGGCATCTGTATGTGGAGCTGCATATGCCTTTCGCCACTATATGTAAATTTAAATTTTCACTGCGAACCTTCAATAATACATTGACAAGAGGAAATGTCTCAGATAGAATCCCAGCTCCATTAGTAAAAGATTTATTCTTTTACTAACGTATTTACTTATAGGTTTGGATAAATAAATAAGTTCATGTTTTCCTGACAGAGCATAGATTCCATTTTAAAAAACTGAACCATCTTGCTGTCAAATATATCCAATATACTCGTTTAACATTTGACAAATCAAAAATAAAACAAAACTTCAAAAATAGGTTAGTCATAAAAATATCGAGGAAAATTAACTTTACACGTCGAACACATAATTAAAAGAATAAAAATATATTTAATTTATGATATATGATATTTATAATCAATTTTTTTAGACAAATCTTTTTTATTGACACTTTTACGCACAAGTTTTTATCTTTCATTCGCTATTGGTTCACTATAGGGGTGGCCACTTTCACATTTTTTTTCGGTTTCTTCAATTAATAAAAAAATAATAATTTTGTTTTGCCGAACGATTAACCGAAGCGCGAAAAGTGCTGCGCTGATATATACGAAACAAGAGAGATGGGTAGAGAGAAAGTGCTGCGCTGATGCGAATCCGAGAGAGATGGAAGATGAGACAGCTGGCAGACGCATGAGCAGTAGACGCGAGGACTCACATCACAGGACACTTTTATAATATTTTCGGACCTCGTGAGGGGTACGATTACCGTATCTCAACATCTAGCTAACAGTTATGATCGTAACTAGGCGCGTTGGAAAGCTCGTGTCCTATATATATCATAAAAGTGTTGTCGGAATTCTGATCCGATCCTTCGTTTTGGAGAAAATCGAGAAGCAAGAATCCACTTCCGGCATATCTATACTTGGTAGCATCTCGCTCAACTCGCTTAAAAACTTTTTTTTAACTACTTGGCGTCGAGACGCTACCGCGTCTCTTGATAATTAATATTGTCAGTAAAAAATAATAGTAATAATTAACAATAAAGAATAATATCATAATCGTAATTATATCAATTCGTTCCTAATCTTTGCTACAGTTGGGCGACGTCTGTAAGTTTAATCCACTTCGTGACCGCGAAGATACTGCGTTGTGAGGGAAGACGTCTCCCGACTGTTTTATATATAAGATTATGAATGAATTTATATAATTACGATTAATTAATGATGTTATTATTCTTTATTGTTAATTATTACTATTATTGTTTACTGACAATATTAATTATATTGTTACATACATGAATTACTTCATCCTTTTTGAAGTTACTTTTTATTAACCATTTTTTTGTACTTTTTTGTTATGAATATTTTTTTGTATAATAACGACTAATTTGCAGTTGGGAATTTTTTTTTATTTTAAATTTTATATTTTCTTCATCCTGCGAAGGCCCTGAACTCAGCTCATCCACCGTTATTGACTAAGGTAACCGGCCCAGTTTTCATCGCAGTTCCACCCGAGTACAAATTTTCGAGCGTTACATCGGGCCCTGAGAGCGTCCTGATAAGGCCTTATCAGGCCCTTGCCAGGCCTCCTCAGGACCCTATCAGGGCCCAATGTAACGCTCGAAAATGTCCACTCGAGCAGTTACCTTACTTGAACGCAATTACATATACTAATACATAAAAATATACATATACTAATAATAAATATAATTGTCGTTTAATACATTAAAAAATTACGGGATGTTGAAGAGCGGATTTTACTTTCCATTATTACCGCAATACGTATATTTTTATAAAATGGAAAATCTAAAATTATTGGAAAATAATAACATCTGTACAATGGGGCCATAAATTCCGATATACAGATAAAAACTTGGTATTCGGTCCGACATACTGCGTCATAAATGATGAAAATTGCAGTTGAGATCTAAAAAGTGACGGAAATCCCGGTACTACCCCCTCCCCCCCCCCCGGGCCTACCGAATTAACTTCAATAGTGACTCAATTGCATTCTGAAGGCTTCGATGAATATATTAAAACAGTTTTGTTCCAACCTACAATACAACCTGGGTATAAATAATGGAAAATCGGCGTTCACTACCTTAAAGATGACGGAAACTGGGCCGCTTACCTTACTATAGTTTTTGTAAAGAGATAGCTGAAGTAATAGTTTCACACATCGATATTCGTCTTGGTGGTCGAAACGGTTCTGATAAAACGTAAATATAACCGTGGGCGATTAACATAGTAGATGTCGATAACGGTTTTGTCTTTGCACTGTAAGGATGATAAGATCGGTCCATTCTTCAAGGTCAATGCGAAGAGCAAAGAAGAATTGTCGCCGTACATCAAGAAGTACATCAAGGAGAACACCACTCGCGACTCTACAGACAGCGCACAACAGTACGATGGGATAGAGCTGTTTCAGGCGGGCTCAGCTCGTATGCAAACAGACAGCAGCAAGGGAGAGTACGTCAGTAAGCGCGATCCGATCAACACGATCAACGATCTGGAAAACCAGAAGAAGTTGTTGAAACGATCGATTGTATGTCGCCGAGCACCGAAGCTGCGACAGCAATACATAGCGCTCTTTCAATATAGAAAGCGGTGCCTGGAGATAGTACAAGAACGATACAGCCTCTCAAACCATGCAGTTTTTGCTGGGCATAAAAAAGTCTACTCTGGCATGGTTGGTGGCGTAAGAACCGATGGACTTCACCTGAAGGAATTTCATCCTCCAACTGTGGAGAGCAAGAATCTCTAGGTAATAATACAAATATGCAAACGCGCATCGTCACAATCAACGAGGAACGTCAAGAGCCGGATAATAATTCGTCTGATATCGATTTTGAGCTAGAAGATGATGCGTTTTAATGGTTCACGCGCATCAACACAGATGCACGCATACACGCCCTCACGCACGGTCGATACACACAATGCAGAGACGGTTTTGAGTCTTAAAAATGCGATCGTGACGAGCCGTGGTCCGAGAATAATCTCCGGGAGAACAATGGGGTATGAAGGCCTCTGTTTTTTTTTTTTTTTTTTTTTTTTTTTTCTTGTAATTCTAAATCCCGAAGGCCTATAAAAATATTCTCGAGAATATTTATTGTCAGAAGGGGTTATGATAAACTTTGTTATTTGCTACAAAGAATTTTCCAACAATAAAAATGAGAAAGAAAGTCGAATAAAGAGAAATAAAGAGAACGAAGTGTTCCGTGGGGAAAGAATCAATGCAAGGTGCGGAAATGTTGTTCTGTGATTCGTACGCACCGAGTATAACGATCAACATAGAATATGCAGTTCATTTGATTGTTTGTTTGTTTGTTCGTTCGTTCGTTCGTTCGTTCGTTCGTTGGCACGTATTGCCAAGAGAAATCAGTCACACAGTTGTGCCAACTGTTGGTTTGGTTTCTCACCGCGTGTGTGCGAATCTGAAGAATCACATCAGCCTGCTAGTACATACACATACGTTTTTTATATTTATATTAAATAATGAAAGTATGCAACAAATTGTATAAAAAATAGGAAAACTTTTAATAGGAAAAAATCGGTAAGGCAATACTGATTTTTTTTATTTGACATTTTTTAAGACCCTGAAAAACGCAAGTTTAGCGTATAACTACACGGTTTATATCGATATCCTTTTTAACTTGGTGTCGAGACAACACCGTGTCTCGTGATACAAATAGTGCAACTTCAGTGTACCTAAGTGTTCTAAATAGTCGAAAAATCATGATCCTGACGATACCTGCATAAGATTACATTTCACAAAATTATAAAGGCTGTGTGGCGCATAGCACAAATCTCGCTCGGGGAACTTTCCTTTGAAAATAAAATTCGATAAGTGAACCATGTTTGTTCTTCCTAAAGGAGTGCATTGACAGGGACTTGCCGAAGATGAACATTGATGTCATGCAGATACCTTCAGATTTGTGCATAATCACAGTCAGAAAAATGTCTAAACGGATGTGCTGGTGTGTGTGCCAGACGTGTGAAATTGAAACCTCAATAATTCAATAACCTCTTGACCTATCGAGCTGAAGTTCCACAGAGATGTATAATCCATTATTATTCCTGACCTTTAGCAAATTGCATGCAGTGGTTAACATTTTACGTTGCTGCTAATCTCATTAAACTATTTCGGTAACGCTCTAGGTCGTACGACTTTCGAGGTATCGGGCCACGTAGTTCTGTATTGATATACATACGGTTAGCGATACTATTATTGGCCCTCCGACAAACGTTAGTGATTCCATAAGAGTTACTAGGAGACAAGTATACCAAGTGGTGAATTAGTACAGCTGCGGCCGAAAATTTTTTGAATGCCCAACAAACGTATGTTTTCACTAATATTGAACAATATTTGGTATTGAGTTTGACGAGAATCGATTTTCGACGTTAAATTTGATAAGATCTCAGATTTTTCAAATTTCACGAAACATCGACATTAGACCCCGAATCCATCAAATCTTAGGGTATTGGGACAACAATTTTGAAAAAATGCTGAATATCGTCGAAGAATTACTGGGAATTGGATTTTGTAAGAATCGATGCGCCCATACAAATTACCCAGAGATCGACTCTTATTTCGTTGTTTGAAAAAATGGCAGGAAGCAATTTTAATTAATGAAAATCAAATACCCTGAAAATATTTAATTCGCGAATTGCTTCGACACAATTTTCTTTTAATTTCAAAGTTTCTGCTACCCAGAAGCAAAAAAATTACGGAGGACATTTTCTTAGGGACGAAGCATTTTGTGTATGAGGAAAAATTATAATGAATTAGAGATCGGGCGCTTCGCGCCCGACGCTAGGTTACTTTCTTTTTATTTAATGTGGTTAAATTATCCGCGCATTCGGAATCGTTTGGCGGAAAAAAGGACACGTCCGTTTTAGACGGACTCCGTATACAATCCCTGGGGTATGGTAGTAAATGGTGTATCTATAATCTGTGGATAATTATACCTTCTGATTTAGGATGAAGTTAGTATTTCGTCGCGCTCAACTCTTACTGTGCCAATTTGGTATACGACCTAATCGTATACACCTCTCGCTCTCTCGCTGCCTCGCTCTCCCGCTCTACACGTTCTTTCGTTCTCTTCGTTCTCACTTTCCTCCTTCCCTCGTTTCTCCCCCTCTCGCTCTCCTCCCTCTCTCAGTCTCCGTCTCTGTTTTTCCGAATCAGATTCGAATAAAAATAATTGTACACGGTGCAAATATTAGGCTTGACACTTATCGTTTTGACGTGTATCCGAAGTATTTCTCCCGTTGCACACGAATTTGTAATTTTCTGAAACCCAGATGAATATTTGATCCTTAGTACATTTTTTCCGAACCACATGATAGATAACCGGGTTTCCGCCATTCCATTGGGACGTAACGATGCCACTGTTTGAAAACATCGAAAATCGTAATAGTCGAAGTACGTCCAATACAGTGCTCGTGTGTGCTCGCATCATACATGTGCACACATGGACATATTTCGGGATTAACACGCCCTGTGATGGCAAAAATAAAATGTCTGTCCAGCTTCAAGAGCGAATAGTTCCACTTAACATTAAAACATTCGACAGCGATTTAGCGCTCATGTTCATTTTGTTCCCCAAACGGACGCAACTCGAGATTGCAAATAATATCCACATTTGGCCCGTATTGCGCTCGGAAAAACGAAAAACCGCGTGTCGCAAAAATTCGAAAACACACATAAAAACTGTAATTGTTGGGTTTGAGATGCATATGAGGTAAAGAAATACATTCAATAAAGTGCTCGCGTGTAGTACGGCACACACGCGTGAACGCATGAACATATTTCACGAGTAATTCCCCTTGCAACGCCAAAAAGTAAAATGTCGCTGGACATTCAATCCAACTTCAAGAACGAATATTTTTAAATTAGGACATTCGGTAGCGGTTCGACGCTCATATTCATCGTTCCCCGGCCGGACGCAGTTCGAGAGTGCAAAAAATTACCGGATTTAACCCGTATTGCGCCCGGAATCACGAAAAACAGGGTGTCGCCGACGTTGCAAAAAACACATAAATGCAGAAAGATAATCATTTGTTGAGCACTTGCGGCAAAACAAATGCATCCAAAAGAGTGCTCCCGTATACGCGAGTACACATGAGTGCATGAATGGACAGATTTGCACTTATTTTCGTTGTTTCCCAGTCGGACGGTGCTCAAAAATGCAAAAAAATATAAGGGCTACGAAAACTTATTAATTTTATTATATATAATAATAATAATATTAATAATAATAATAATTATTATTATTATTATTATTATTTATATACTCATAATATAATTATCCTTTTCGAACGGACATTGTCATATTCGGCGAACCAAAAAATACCAAAAACCACCGGGCAACACCAAAAAAATGTAACGTCATGTAATTTTCGAACGCACTTTGAGATCAAATTTTGACAGAAATATGCAATCCCCAGCGGTTTAATTGGCATATTCGTCGTTTGTGAGCTCGGGCACACTCGAAAACACAAAAAATTCGAAGAAAATCGAATGTAGATTATAGCGAATTATTATATATAAAATAAAATAAAATAATAATGAAAATGAAGAAAAATAGAAAACGAAACAAAGTTTTTTAAACGTAAGAAAAGCGAATGAGAAAAATATAAATTTTCATAATTTTATCATACTTATGTTCGGTCCATACATTCCTTTCGACTTAGACTAATGTGAATATACAGACCTACGTGCGCAAACGGTACGAAATCGTCGCTCGGGTACTCCGCTCCCGAACGCACTTAACAAGGGTCGTGCGTGTGCGTAATTGAAGCACGTACTCGATGATACTGTTACACCACGGTACACATGCTTAACCATATTCAA
>CAKJTD010000033.1:0-180436 GCA_917499995.1 Ichneumon xanthorius | reverse complement strand
GTGTAGCTGCGTCGGCTACCGATGCACTGAAAGTAGATAGCTTAGCTGAGTGCGGGTAGAGAGTGCTAAGGGGGAATCAGCATGCGGTTCCGTAAAAATCCGACAGGGTATACGATGGAAATGGAAAAAAAAATGTCCAGACTACTTCTTTAGAGTTTTTTCCGAAATTAACATTACAACATTATCAGGAACGTATTAAAAAAATGTAATCGAGCTGTGCCCATAGATTTTCGAAGATATTACGAGTTGAAGGAGCTTTGAACCTGTATATAGATACACATAAACTAACAAATATCTAGGCCTCAACCACTGCTAGCAACGTGCCCCCCACCATCTCCCACCATTAAAAAACGGCGACTACGTGACGTATTCCGTTAAAACAAACAGTGCATGACAAGGTTGCGCAATAATGTGTGTTTTTTTACCCTTTAATCCTCATATTTATTATACTTTTAGTACTTATACAAGTAAGTACTTATCACGAAATTTCTGTTAAAAAAATTCATAAATAATAAATAATAATAATAATTATATATAATAAAATTAATAAGTTTTCGTGACCCCTATATTTTTTTTGCATTTTCGTGTACCATCCGACTGGGGAACAACGAATATGAGTGCCAGACCGTTGCCAAATGTACCAATCCGAAAATATTTGCACTCAAAGTTGGAAAAAAAATTTGATTTTTCGCCTCTCCAGACAAAATTGCTCGCGATATATGTCAATTTTTGCACTCGTGTGTGTGCGACTACACGCGAGCACACTATTGAATGCTTTTTTTCCCGCATGTGCTCCAAAATTTTGTTTTTTCGCCATTTATGTGCTTTTTCCAACTTCGGTGAAACCCTGTATTTCGTGATTCCGGGCGAAATATGGGTCAAATCTTGCAATTTTTTGCACTCTCTTAATTCGAAAATATTCGCTCTCGAAGCTGAAAATATTTCCGGCGACATTTTACTTTTTGGCGTCTCAAGGCGAATTACGCGTGAAATATATCCGCGTGTTCACGCGTGTGTATGCGACTACACTCGAGCGCCCTATTGAATGTATTTTTTTACCTCATGTGCTGTAAAAAAACATTTTTACGTTAATTATGTGTTTTTTCCAATTTCGGCGAAACCCTGTATTTCGTGATTCTGGGAGAAATACGGGTCAAATCTGGCAATTTTTTGCACTCTGGAGTTGCGTCCGGCGGGGGAACGACGAATATGGGCGCTGAACCGCTGCCGAATGTTTTAATTCGAAAATATTCGCTCTCGAAGTTGAAAAAATGTCCGGTGACATTTTACTTTTTGGCGTCTCAAGGCGAATTACGTGTGAAATATGTCCATGTGTTCACCCGTGTGTATGCGACTACACACGAGCAAACTATTGGATGTATTTTTATACCTTAATATGCATCGAAAATTGAATAATTACCGTATTTGTGTGTATGTTAAAATTTTTTATTTTTTTTGTGTCCCATCTGTACGCGATTTTGGCACACCCCACTTCCCCGGGATTGTTGATGATTGCCACGTTATAATACATTTTTAGTCCAGGTATAAATATATATTTTTAAAAATTAATTTCACATTGCTTTCCCCTCTTTTTTTAAAGCGGAAGCCGGAATTTATCGCCAATTTAATGTGTTTATTCGATTTATTTAATTTACAAAAATAAAGGCAATTTCGTTGTTTGTTCGCTCATAAAGCAAGGTTTGTTTTTATGTCAAAGCGTGTTTTCGAGATAAAAAGGGGAAGCAATGGGAAATTTTTAACTTCCACTTTAAAAAAATAATTTTTTAATAACGTCCAATAAAAAAAATTGATTCAACAATTAATTTGATGTGATGTTGACACCCAGCAACCGCATTACAAATTGTAATCGAAAAACCATAGATATAATGTATATCTCGAGGACAATACTTCGGACCGTTTCAATTTCACGCGGAGTAGTATATTCATCGTTTAAGGATGCATCACACATACATTCCCAATCAAAAGTTTAATTCGATCAAAATTTTAGTACTTCCCGACATGCCAAAAATCTGAAAAAAATCAGCCGTACTATGTCAAGACTTTTGATTTGGCATAATAATAATAATGCCAAAAGTTGTTAACAAATTATGAGAAAAATAAATTGTTTTAAAAAAATTTTACAACTTTCGATTTTTTCATTTTAAATGAATTGCTTGATTTTTTAGAATTTCTATGAATGTTTTCAGAATTTTCTAACATTTCAATTTTTGTTTTTTTTTATTTTTATTTTTGACAAATCGATGTAGAGTCACGAATTTCGGATATTATGTTTCCGTATCTCGATTATACAGTACACACAAAGAATTTCGAGGCCATTGCGCCAACCATTCGGTAGTTATGGCCTTAAAAAAATTTCAAAAACTAAAAATTCAAAAATGTTAGAAATTAAAAAAAAATCACGTGGTTTCTAGAAAATTAATGAATTCATTAGAAAAGCGAAGAAAAGGTTTACTGATTATTTTTTGAATGATTTTTTTTAGCAATTTGTTGATAACTTTTTGACATTATAATTATGCAAAATAATTGATGTTGTTGGCACCCTTAATACAGTTGATTTTTTTTTTTTAGAATTTTATACCATTAGGAAGTGATCAAATGTTCATTGAATCTCACTTTTGGCTGAAAATGTACGTGTGAAGCATCCTTAACCAGCTCTTATTCGTTTATTCTGCAGATCTTTCCGTGTTTTTGATTCTCTTCTATCTTTTGCGAGGCAAAACTTATTGTTCAATAAGCTTTGCTTTCAATATCTCGTACATCATCTTCTCTCGGATGTAGGGCATGTCCTGTTGCGTGAAAATAATTTCTTTTCCGGTGGATATACATTCGGCGAACATCCTCTCTTAAAAAAGACATGACCTCGAATGATCGAGATAAATATATCGAAATAATCGAAAATGTGAAGCCAGTTTTCGTAGCCAATCGGGATCGTCCGTTTCGTTAGTAAGATCGGCACACCTAACCTAAAAGAAATGAAATAAGCGCGAGCGAAGCGAGCGCGTTGTCGCTAGTGCATGTAAAAAATACCAGGATAGTGTAGTTAGGTCGTGATTAATACTTGGATGTACCATGGGCAGTTACATCCGAGGATAGTTAATATAAATATTTTGTCGAATCAATAAAAGAAGTAACATAATAAATGTTCCGAGTGGACATATGTCGGAGACGGAGGACATTTCGATGGAGATATAAACGTCTCCATTTGTTTCCTCAGTATGGAGGATTTAGATGGAACCAATAATTAAATTAAATTAAACTAAAGTAACCTAGCGTTCGGGCGCGAAGCGCCCGATCGCTAGTAATAATAACAACGACAACGACAACGACAACGACAACGACAACGACAACGACAACGACAACGACAACGACAACGACAACGACAACGACAACGACAACGACAACGACAACGACAACGACAACGACAACGACAACGACAACGACAACGACAACGACAACGACAACGACAACGACAACGACAACGACAACGACAACGACAACGACAACGACAACGACAACGACAACGACAACGACAACGACAACGACAACGACAACGACAACGACAACGACAACGACAACGACAACGACAACGACAACGACAACGACAACGACAACGACAACGACAACGACAACGACAACGACAACGACAACGACAACGACAACGACAACGACAACGACAACGACAACGACAACGACAACGACAACGACAACGACAACGACAACGACAACGACAACGACAACGACAACGACAACGACAACGACAACGACAACGACAACGACAACGACAACGACAACGACAACGACAACGACAACGACAACGACAACGACAACGACAACGACAACGACAACGACAACGACAACGACAACGACAACGACAACGACAACGACAACGACAACGACAACGACAACGACAACGACAACGACAACGACAACGACAACGACAACGACAACGACAACGACAACGACAACGACAACGACAACGACAACGACAACGACAACGACAACGACAACGACAACGACAACGACAACGACAACGACAACGACAACGACAACGACAACGACAACGACAACGACAACGACAACGACAACGACAACGACAACGACAACGACAACGACAACGACAACGACAACGACAACGACAACGACAACGACAACGACAACGACAACGACAACGACAACGACAACGACAACGACAACGACAACGACAACGACAACGACAACGACAACGACAACGACAACGACAACGACAACGACAACGACAACGACAACGACAACGACAACGACAACGACAACGACAACGACAACGACAACGACAACGACAACGACAACGACAACGACAACGACAACGACAACGACAACGACAACGACAACGACAACGACAACGACATCGACAACGACAACGACAACGACAACGACAACGACAACGACAACGACAACGACAACGACAACGACAACGACAACGACAACGACAACGACAACGACAACGACAACGACAACGACAACGACAACGACAACGACAACGACAACGACAACGACAACGACAACGACAACGACAACGACAACGACAACGACAACGACAACGACAACGACAACGACAACGACAACGACAACGACAACGACAACGACAACGACAACGACAACGACAACGACAACGACAACGACAACGACAACGACAACGACAACGACAACGACAACGACAACGACAACGACAACGACAACGACAACGACAACGACAACGACAACGACAACGACAACGACAACGACAACGACAACGACAACGACAACGACAACGACAACGACAACGACAACGACAACGACAACGACAACGACAACGACAACGACAACGACAACGACAACGACAACGACAACGACAACGACAACGACAACGACAACGACAACGACAACGACAACGACAACGACAACGACAACGACAACGACAACGACAACGACAACGACAACGACAACGACAACGACAACGACAACGACAACGACAACGACAACGACAACGACAACGACAACGACAACGACAACGACAACGACAACGACAACGACAACGACAACGACAACGACAACGACAACGACAACGACAACGACAACGACAACGACAACGACAACGACAACGACAACGACAACGACAACGACAACGACAACGACAACGACAACGACAACGACAACGACAACGACAACGACAACGACAACGACAACGACAACGACAACGACAACGACAACGACAACGACAACGACAACGACAACGACAACGACAACGACAACGACAACGACAACGACAACGACAACGACAACGACAACGACAACGACAACGACAACGACAACGACAACGACAACGACAACGACAACGACAACGACAACGACAACGACAACGACAACGACAACGACAACGACAACGACAACGACAACGACAACGACAACGACAACGACAACGACAACGACAACGACAACGACAACGACAACGACAACGACAACGACAACGACAACGACAACGACAACGACAACGACAACGACAACGACAACGACAACGACAACGACAACGACAACGACAACGACAACGACAACGACAACGACAACGACAACGACAACGACAACGACAACGACAACGACAACGACAACGACAACGACAACGACAACGACAACGACAACGACAACGACAACGACAACGACAACGACAACGACAACGACAACGACAACGACAACGACAACGACAACGACAACGACAACGACAACGACAACGACAACGACAACGACAACGACAACGACAACGACAACGACAACGACAACGACAACGACAACGACAACGACAACGACAACGACAACGACAACGACAACGACAACGACAACGACAACGACAACGACAACGACAACGACAACGACAACGACAACGACAACGACAACGACAACGACAACGACAACGACAACGACAACGACAACGACAACGACAACGACAACGACAACGACAACGACAACGACAACGACAACGACAACGACAACGACAACGACAACGACAACGACAACGACAACGACAACGACAACGACAACGACAACGACAACGACAACGACAACGACAACGACAACGACAACGACAACGACAACGACAACGACAACGACAACGACAACGACAACGACAACGACAACGACAACGACAACGACAACGACAACGACAACGACAACGACAACGACAACGACAACGACAACGACAACGACAACGACAACGACAACGACAACGACAACGACAACGACAACGACAACGACAACGACAACGACAACGACAACGACAACGACAACGACAACGACAACGACAACGACAACGACAACGACAACGACAACGACAACGACAACGACAACGACAACGACAACGACAACGACAACGACAACGACAACGACAACGACAACGACAACGACAACGACAACGACAACGACAACGACAACGACAACGACAACGACAACGACAACGACAACGACAACGACAACGACAACGACAACGACAACGACAACGACAACGACAACGACAACGACAACGACAACGACAACGACAACGACAACGACAACGACAACGACAACGACAACGACAACGACAACGACAACGACAACGACAACGACAACGACAACGACAACGACAACGACAACGAACGACAACGACAACGACAACGACAACGACAACGACAACGACAACGACAACGACAACGACAACGACAACGACAACGACAACGACAACGACAACGACAACGACAACGACAACGACAACGACAACGACAACGACAACGACAACGACAACGACAACGACAACGACAACGAACAACGACAACGACAACGACAACGACAACGACAACGACAACGACAACGACAACGACAACGACAACGACAACGACAACGACAACGACAACGACAACGACAACGACAACGACAACGACAACGACAACGACAACGACAACGACAACGACAACGACAACGACAACGACAACGACAACGACAACGACAACGACAACGACAACGACAACGACAACGACAACGACAACGACAACGACAACGACAACGACAACGACAACGACAACGACAACGACAACGACAACGACAACGACAACGACAACGACAACGACAACGACAACGACAACGACAACGACAACGACAACGACAACGACAACGACAACGACAACGACAACGACAACGACAACGACAACGACAACGACAACGACAACGACAACGACAACGACAACGACAACGACAACGACAACGACAACGACAACGACAACGACAACGACAACGACAACGACAACGACAACGACAACGACAACGACAACGACAACGACAACGACAACGACAACGACAACGACAACGACAACGACAACGACAACGACAACGACAACGACAACGACAACGACAACGACAACGACAACGACAACGACAACGACAACGACAACGACAACGACAACGACAACGACAACGACAACGACAACGACAACGACAACGACAACGACAACGACAACGACAACGACAACGACAACGACAACGACAACGACAACGACAACGACAACGACAACGACAACGACAACGACAACGACAACGACAACGACAACGACAACGACAACGACAACGACAACGACAACGACAACGACAACGACAACGACAACGACAACGACAACGACAACGACAACGACAACGACAACGACAACGACAACGACAACGACAACGACAACGACAACGACAACGACAACGACAACGACAACGACAACGACAACGACAACGACAACGACAACGACAACGACAACGACAACGACAACGACAACGACAACGACAACGACAACGACAACGACAACGACAACGACAACGACAACGACAACGACAACGACAACGACAACGACAACGACAACGACAACGACACGACAACGACAACGACAACGACAACGACAACGACAACGACAACGACAACGACAACGACAACGACAACGACAACGACAACGACAACGACAACGACAACGACAACGACAACGACAACGACAACGACAACGACAACGACAACGACAACGACAACGACAACGACAACGACAACGACAACGACAACGACAACGACAACGACAACGACAACGACAACGACAACGACAACGACAACGACAACGACAACGACAACGACAACGACAACGACAACGACAACGACAACGACAACGACAACGACAACGACAACGACAACGACAACGACAACGACAACGACAACGACAACGACAACGACAACGACAACGACAACGACAACGACAACGACAACGACAACGACAACGACAACGACAACGACAACGACAACGACAACGACAACGACAACGACAACGACAACGACAACGACAACGACAACGACAACGACAACGACAACGACAACGACAACGACAACGACAACGACAACGACAACGACAACGACAACGACAACGACAACGACAACGACAACGACAACGACAACGACAACGACAACGACAACGACAACGACAACGACGACGACAACGACTACGACAACGACAACGACAACGACGACGACAACGACAACGACAACGACAACGACAACGACGACGACAGCAACGACGACGACAGCAACGACGACGACAGCAACGACGACGACAGCAACGACGACGACAGCAACGACGACGACAGCAACGACGACGACAGCAACGACGACGACAGCAACGACGACGACAGCAACGACGACGACAGCAACGACGACGACAGCAACGACGACGACAGCAACGACGACGACAGCAACGACGACGACAGCAACGACGACGACAGCAACGACGACGACAGCAACGACGACGACAGCAACGACGACGACAGCAACGACGACGACAGCAACGACGACGACAGCAACGACGACGACAGCAACGACGACGACAGCAACGACGACGACAGCAACGACGACGACAGCAACGACGACGACAGCAACGACGACGACAGCAACGACGACGACAGCAACGACGACGACAGCAACGACGACGACAGCAACGACGACGACAGCAACGACGACGACAGCAACGACGACGACAGCAACGACGACGACAGCAACGACGACGACAGCAACGACGACGACAGCAACGACGACGACAGCAACGACGACGACAGCAACGACGACGACAGCAACGACGACGACAGCAACGACGACGACAGCAACGACGACGACAGCAACGACGACGACAGCAACGACGACGACAGCAACGACGACGACAGCAACGACGACGACAGCAACGACGACGACAGCAACGACGACGACAGCAACGACGACGACAGCAATAATAATAATAATAATAATAATAATAATAATAATAATAATAATAATAATAATAATAATAATAATAATAATAATAATAATAATAATAATAATAATAATAATAATAATAATAATAATAATAATAATAATAATAATAATAATAATAATAATAACAATAACAATAATAATAATAATAATAATAATAATAATAATAATAATAATAATAATAATAATAATAATAATAATAATAATAATAATAATAATAATAATAATAATAATAATAATAATAATAATAATAATAATAATAATAATAATAATAATAATAATAATAATAATAATAATAATAATAATAATAATAATAATAATAATAATAATAATAATAATAATAATAATAATAATAATAATAATAATAATAATAATAATAATAATAATAATAATAATAATAATAATAAAATCGATTGAAAAAACGCACTCACAAACCTTATGTACACTTTCGCCTTTCGATCGCAAAGAGTCATAAAAAAAATTCTAGGCCTGCTGATTATCAACAATATTTTTTTTCGAAACGAGAAGCCACTCAAGTCACTGTCTATCTCCTTTTCGATTCACGAATTGGCTTCTCCCTTTTTGTGAAGGTGACTCTTTCTCCACCTCATCGTAAACGAAAAAGGTCCGCCTCATACAGGAGCCCCTCCCCGTACGGTGAAGGTGACTCCCCCCTCCCAGACTGAAATATTCTATGTTCCCTTAGAGGTCCAGGCTTCTATTATTTGAAGTATTTTAGAGAATTTCCACGAGTGCTACCAGGACCTCTAGTATTATAAATATTTGATAGGTCACCAACCGATTCGTCATAATACCCGATCACTTAGACCGAAACAGATCCTGTTATAATCAACTACGTAGCGCCATGCGCGGATACACACTGTTAGTTATAGTATATAATAATACAGTAGAGTGATAGTAGTAGATATATATGTATATACATTCATACATGCATTTATATATATATATATATATATATATATATATACACATATAATCTCGAGAGTGATGCATCGTCACGGGCGCGATGCGTTTCTGCTGCACCATGCAGTTTCACAACACCGATGGCGAATAGTGCGAGTGTTTATGTGACGAACAATCGATCAGACGTACCACAACGGAGACCGAACAATTATCTAACGATGTGTGTACAGCACAGTTGAACTGTCTCATGCACGAAACCGTGTCCTGCTGCGCAATACTATTATCGGTCAAACCAATGGTCGTAATAATTAATTAATTTGATCAACGATGAATAATAGCATTCTTTCGAGGCAAGGCACTATGGAACCCACCACGGTGAGGAGGTATTTCACATACCCACATTTCAGTGTAGTCAGTGTTGGTACGCCCTGTACGTACGGCTGCACTGTTTTCTTTTTCATAGCTGTTCTTTTTTTCCCCCTTTGGACAACATTCCGCGCGCTTTGGGCCGAAATGAAAACGAGTTTGTACATAGGGTAGCACATAGGGGTACAGCAAAGCCGTACAGGTATTTCATTATAAGCGTAGAGAGCTCACTGCGGCGTCATAATGTTTCACGACTAGGGATATTATTATTTGTTATTATTTAACGTCGCATCAACTGCTATGGTTATTAGCGACGGGACCTACTATTTTTCCTTTAGTGGGAACCGTACCACTTTGGGGGTAACTCAATGTGAGCGAACGTTAACTGTACTTTTGGATGTCGGTAACAGTCGGTCTTCTAGGTTTGCTTCACGGTGCCGGAGCTACGTCACGTCGATTACTGGCTGTAAACATTGGACGTCTACTGACATATATATCGTATATCGCACGAGAGATGCTAGGAGCTACGTCGCGTCACAATATTTTTTCTGCCAGCAAGACTACGGCACCGGGATTCGAACCCGAGACCTCACGATACTTTGTTCTCGAGGCTAGTACTCTAATCACGAGACCAAAGTGATCGGTGACTAGGGATATTATATATACATATTAAAAATACATGAGAATTTAATACACGGTAGCCGCATGTTTGAAATAATTTGGGTGATCGCAGCATGACTCAGGGTTTCATGGTTTAGGGAAAAAGAGATCAATGCTGCGAGAATTGTTTTAGGCAATTTACTGTTTGCACACGAGCTTTCACACTATCTTTCACACTACCTATTAACTATTTGTGAATGATGAACAAAAAATGTCTGGCGTTCGAGGTTATAAATCTGCGTGGAGTTTTCATTTGAAAATGGGCCGGAGTCTGACAGAAATTTTCTCGGGTTTTAACGTTAAGAAATCAATATGTATGACATCCTGTAAACTTTATTTCGTCTCTGTACCATACGTGTAAATCGAAATTGAGATCATTTTGCTTTTGAACAAGCTTAGTCTTCATGCCGCTAAAGTTCGCAACGTTGTAGCAACGAAATGACCTCAACTGTCAATGTTACGAGCTGTAGATAACCTCCATATTGCTTGAAATTTTTATTTGAATGCCTTGATGTTTTTACGAGCCGAATTTATTCTGATAATTTTCCTTAGGCTTCATAAAAAATTCTCACGAAGTTTTAAGAGAATCTTTCGTGCGGACAACTTTCTACAGGCTTACAACGGCGAGCTGAGAAATAGCTTGACCTTGAGACGCCCGTAATTTGGTTTTTGGGACAGACTTCCGAGCCCAATTTGTTCTGATAATTTTGCTCAGGCTTGAACGAAAATTCTCACCGAGTTTTAGGAGAATCTTTCGTGCGGACAACTTTCTACAGGCTTACAACGGCGAGCTGAAAAATAGCTTGACCTTGAGAGGCCCGTAATTTGGTTTTTGGGACAGACTTCCGAGCCCAATTTGGGCTGATAATTTTCCTCAGGCTTCAACGAAAATTCTCACCAAGTTTTAGGAGAATCTTTCGTGCGGCCAACTTTCTACAGGCTTACAACGCCGCGCTGAGAAATAGCTTGACCTTGAGAGGCCCGTAATATGTTTTTTTGGGACAGACTTGCGAGCCCAATTTGTTCTGATAATTATCCTTAGGCTTCATAAAAAATTCTCACCAAGTTTTGAGAGAATCTTTCGTGCGGACAAGTTTCTACAGGCTTACAACGCCGAGCTGAGAAATAGCTTGACCTTGAGAGGCCCGTAATTTGGTTTTTGGGACAGACTTCCGAGCCCAATTGGTCCTGATAATTTTCCTCAGGCTTCAACGAAAATTCTCACCAAGTTTTAGGAGAATCTTTCGTGCGGACAACTTTCTACAGGCTTACAACGGCGAGCTGGAAAATAGTTTGACCTTGAGAGGCCCGTAATTTGTTTTTTGGGACAGACTTCCGAGCCCAATTTGTCCTGATAATTCTCCTCAGGCTTCAACGAAAATTCTCACCAAGTTTTAGGAAGTCTGTCCCAAAAACCAAATTACGGGCCTCTCAAGGTCAAGCTATTTCTCAGCTCGGCGTTGTAAGCCTGTAGAAAGTTGTCCGCACGAAAGATTCTCTTAAAAATTGGTGAGCATTTTTTATGGAGCCTAAGGATAATTATCAGAACAAATTGGGATCGGAAGTCTGTCCCAAAAAACAAATTTCGGGCCCCTCAAGGTCAAACTATTTTCCAGCTCGCCGTTGTAAGCCTGTAGAAAGTTGTCCGCACGAAAGATTCTCCTAAAACTTGGTGAGAATTTTCGTTGAAGCCTGAGGAAAATTATCAGGACAAATAGGGCTCGGAAGTCTGTCCCAAAAACCAAATTACGGGCCTCTCAAGGTCAAGCTATTTCTCAGCTCGGCGTTGTAAGCCTGTAGAAAGTTGGCCGCACGAAAGATTCTCTTGAAACTTGGTGAGCATTTTTTATGGAGCCTAAGGATAATTATCAGAACAAATTGGGATCGGAAGTCTGTCCCAAAAAACAAATTTCAGGCCTCTCAAGGTCAAACTATTTTCCAGCTCGCCGTTGTAAGCCTGTAGAAAGTTGTCCGCACGAAAGATTCTCCTAAAACTTGGTGAGAATTTTCGTTGAAGCCTGAGGAAAATTATCAGGACAAATAGGGCTCGGAAGTCTGTCCCAAAAACCAAATTACGGGCCTCTCAAGGTCAAGCTATTTCTCAGCTCGGCGTTGTAAGCCTGTAGAAAGTTGGCCGCACGCAAGATTCTCCTAAAACTTGGTAAGAATTTTCGTTGAAGCCTGAGGAAAATTATCAGGACAAATAGGGCTCGGAAGTCTGTCCCAAAAACCAAATTACGGGCCTCTCAAGGTCAAGCTATTTCTCAGCTCGGCGTTGTAAGCCTGTAGAAACTTGTCCGCACGAAAGATTCTCTCAAAACTTGGTGAGACTTTTTTATGAAGCCTAAGGATAATTATCAGAACAAATTGGGCTCGGAAGTCTGTCCCAAAAAACAAATTACGGGCCTCTCAAGGTCAAACTATTTTTCAGCTCGCCGTTGTAAGCCTGTAGAAAGTTGACCGCACGAAAGATTCCCTTAAAACTTAGTGAGCATTTTTTATGAAGACTAAGGATAATTATCAGAACAAATTGGGCTCGGAAGTCTGTCCCAAAAAACAAATTACGGGTCTCTCAAGGTCAAACTATTTTCCAGCTCGCCGTTGTAAGCATGGAGAAAGTTCTCCGCACGAAAGATTCTCTTAAAACTTGGTGAGAATTTTTTATGAAGCCTAAGGATAATTATCAGAACAAATTGGGCTCGGAAGTCTGTCCCAAAAAACAAATTACGGGCCTCTCAAGGTCAAATTATTTTCCTGCTCGCCGTTGTAAGCCTGTAGAAAGTTGTCCGCACGAAAGATTCTCCTAAAACTTGGTGAGAATTTTCGTTGAAACCTGAGGAAAATTATCAGGACAAATTGGGCTCGGAAGTCTGTCCCAAAAACCAAATTACGGGCCTCTCAAGGTCAAGCTATTTCTCAGCTCGCCGTTGTAAGCCTGTAGAAAGTTGTCCGCACGAAAGATTCTCTTAAAACTTGGTGAGAATTTTTTATGAAGTCTAAGGAAAATTATCAGAATAAATTCGGCTCGTAAAAACATCAAGGCATTCAATAAAAATTTCAAGCAATATGGAGGTTATCTACAGCTCGTAACATTGATAGTTGAGGTCATTTCGTTGCTGCAACGTTGCGAACTTTAGCGGCATTAGTCTTCGTGAAAAATTGTGTTTTGAGATTTTCATGTAAACGTATTCAGAATATCCAAATATCACATTCAGAAAACAGACTCGTGCGTGTGTGTGTGTGTGCACGCGTGTGTGTGTGTATGTGCCAATAAGAACGACAAGAGTAGAACTGTCGAAATTTTATAGCGATCGAATTAACACTTTGCATACAATTCGAATTGCAACAAAAAAAATTGATATTGGATGTGGTCAAAATCGACAAAGTGATTTATTTTCTTTTTAATTTTTTCAAAAACCATTTGTGCTTGCTCGCGTTTGGCAAATTGTGAATGAGAAGCCAAGAATTCAAGTTACCACCAAGCTTATTCGCTATTAAATTTAGGTTGAACCGGTATAGGGATTAAAAAAATGGAGTATATCGTTTTTTCTTCTTGCGTTTGTTCTTGCTGTTTCTTGCTCAATGTTCAAGCTGTGGGGCTGAATCTTTGCACACTAGTGGACCAATCAACAAAACCATTTGGGATTAATTTTAGCAAAAATGCGTAAAGCAGCTAAAATTACACATTTTTTTAGTGACCGTAGTAAGTTTTATTTGAACAACCGTATATCAAGTTGAAACCTGATAAATAGGACTACAAATAAATAAAACAAGGCTTCATTTAAAAGTGACGCATGGTGTCAACTTGGTATGTTTTTAATAGTTCGAAAAATGTTTTCTTTATTTTATTCATTATTTTTCTTACAAAGCTTCCTCCGTCAGAAAGCCAAAAAATGACAGACAGAGCTTTGGACATAAAAGTTAATTATGAAAAAGCCACGTGAGAATTTATAATATTCAGGATCTTTAAGCCAAATATCAAGTAATTGAATATGAGATCGGTTTAAATGGTTTAGCCGCGTGGAATAAAATTATCTGTCAACAAGGTAAATTTTTTTACCTTGTTTTATCGTTCAGATTGAAACTAATGCCCGAATCTGACGAAAAGCGACGTGAGCGGCAATTACGTGGTCGCGATCTCTCTCTAGGAACAGCATTGCTCTCCGTATTAATCCAGCAAAAACTTCGTGCAAATAATCGCATATACGATGTAGATTGCATTCGCAGTTCAAAGTCCGATTGGACCATGCTTATCAGCTTCGTCTGATTATGTGTACGCAACGAGATTCTCGGTGCTGGTATCGCGCTTCTCGTTGCATCCAAGCTATAGTATAAATGCGATGATCGTCGAGAGTTCACGACCTGTGTTATTATAACTTTGTCGAGACCGAGGCTATAACTCTCGTGCGTTTAACGAATTAATTTTTCAACGCGATTTTCACGTCTCAATTAATTTAGTGCTGGGTTCAAAACAAATTTACACGTGCAAATTATCCATAGATATGGCTATGTTCATACATTCGATTAATGCTTGAGTTTTCACGAAATTACTGTGAAGCTTTTAACGATCCAGAACAGATATGTTATCGCCTTTGGGAAAAATATGTTTATGTCACGCGGTGGGAAAATGGCGGTTTTTTCGCACGCTTCGCGTGCGAAAAGCCCCATTTTCACACCTCGTGAAGTAAAATTTTGTTCGATACTCGTGCGAAAAACGTTTTCTGAACTCGTGTGATTACAACACTCGCCTTCGGCTCGTGCTGCAAACTCACACTCGTCAGAAAAAGTTTTTTCACACTCGTATCGAAATGTACTATTATTTGAAATAATGGAAAAGTAAGGTGAAAATAAAAATTATTATTATTATTATTATCAGTATTAGCTCTCGGGCGCTTCTCGCCCGATTCCTAAATTACTTTATTTTAGTTTATTGACGTAAATCTCATAATTTGGTTCACTTTCCGTAACGCTATGGGATCGTGACGCGCTCAGCGCACCAGCTGACCGAAAAGACATAATCCCCACAACGTGCTTAGCGCATCCGCCGTACTTTGAGGGGTTATTATATATTTTTATTACTTTTAAGTAACATTATTAATTGCATCAATATTAAAGTATATTTAGAACATTTAGATTTTTGTGATAATAAATCTTTAATTTTGCGATTATTTTCTACTTTTTATAAATTCACTTTGCCTTTATGACAACGTTTATTGACAACGTCGGTACTAATGGTCGGACTTCGCGCCCGACCGGTAGTACCGACCGATCGGGAGCTCCGCGTACGTACGGTACGTTCGTTTATTCCAATTAAATATAGGGGAGTGTGGGGCACAGTGGCCCCCCTAAGCATTTAAGGGGTTTTCATCGATATACAGATGGTTTTTTAACTATTCGAAAGTCACAAAATAAATACGTCCCACTCATTTGCTGATTCCAGCGAAAAAAAAAATATGGGGCAAAGTGCCCCCCCCCCCCCCCCCCCCGTCGTAAAAATTGAAATTTTTTAATCGACATTTCTGTATAATTTTGGACAGAGAAGGTGTAATTTTACTGTTTTTAAAATGGAATACGAATTCTGCAAAAAAAATAAGATGGGGTAAAGTGGCCCTCCTTCAAATTTGATAGATGAAAAAAAATCTCTTCGTGGATCACCAGTTTAATTGATCGTTGTGAAAAGATGTTTAGACGTACGGACGGAAGACGATAAGAGAACAAGAGGACAGGTGGATCGGAGCACAGGAGGATAAGAGGATAGGAGGATAGAAGGATTCCTATCTTTCTTTTTCCTGTCCCCCGGTCTCCTTGTGCTCTTGTCAGGAGGATAGGAGGGTTGGTGGATAGGATGGTTGGTGGATAGGAGGATTGGTGGATATGAGGATAGGAGGATAGGAGGATAGTAGGATAGGAGGATAGTAGGATAGGAGGATAGTAGGATAGGAGGATAGTAGGATAGAAGGATTCCTATCTTTCTTTTTCCTGTCCCCCGTCTCCCTGTGCTCTTGTCAGGAGGATAGGAGGGTTGGTGGATAGGAGGATAGGAGGATTGGTGGATAGGAGGATAGGAGGATAGGAGGATAGGAGGATAGGAGGATAGGAGGATAGGAGGATAGGAGGATATAAGGATTCCTATCTTTCTTTTTCCTGTCCCCCGGTCTCCCTGTGCTCTTGTCAGGAGGATAGCAGGATAGGAGGATAGGAGGCTAGGACGAAGACTGGATATGCTGTGAGACATGTCAAAAGTGGGCTCATTCCTTATGTGCGGGCGCCGATGACGATGATATCGGGTATCAATGCGATTATTGTAAACAGTGTCAATAAACATCAAAAATTCTTAATTAGTTTCATATTCATTTCTATCCTTATCCCCATGCGATTGTTATGAAAAAAATGGAATTTTTGAAATCATAACATTTTGTTTTTGGGATGAATCCACTTTGCCCCGCAAGTTGGCGAGCGAACGAGGGCCACTTTGCCCCACTCTCCCCTATTGTATTTAACCGCGCCATCGAAATCGTCTAGCGGTCTAAAACGCTAAAACGCGTGCGTGTCCATTCGCACGTATTCGTATAACCAGTCTGCGGTATACGGTACACCATCTAGGGAGTAAATGGTGTATCTATATCCTGCGGGTAATTATACCGTCTGCTTAAGGGGAGTCTAAACCCCCTCTCGCTCGCTCTCGCACGAACCCTCTGGCGCTGTCTCTCTCGCACTCAGCCGCTCGCCGCACGTGTTTAGCCTCGCCTTAAGGCGAGGCTAAACACGTGCGGCGAAAAAAATAAAGATATACAGGGTAATCCAGTCAGTTGGTGACACATATTGCCGAATGGTCGTTGATCGTCCCTTGAGCTAAATTACTAAGCCGGTATTTTTTGTTGTTCTTTTTTTCTAATATGCTACCGTTATTTAGTTATCAGCATTATAAGTTTTCATAAATGGGTCAATCAGCACCAACAGTCTGACCGCGGTGGAAAGTTCAGGCTCGCAATACGGAGATCTGGCAGCGTTGCATGCGGTATGCAACTCCTGTCATTGATGAATTGGCGACGGATGGGTACTTGATTGCGCCGAGATGCCGAATAAATTGGAAATAGATGGGTATTCGATTGCTATGACTAGACGACGAATAGATTGGAGATAGATCGGTTGAAGATAGATTTGCGTTACTATCGAAAGTGCACCAACGTAGCCGCGGGTCTCCATATCGCGATTACGAACCTTCCAGCGCAGCAAGGTAGTCTGATCAAATTTTTCCGATTATCAACATTTATAATGTTTAAAATTAGATAATTTGTACAAATAAAAAAAAACGACCAGTACCCGGCAACAAAAATGTAAAAAAAACTTCCTGGATTCCTATACGTAAACAATTCATTATCACTGTATAACATAATCATTTTTCTCTGCTTTACAATTCGCTTTGTAAGCAAATTATATGGGCCTTCCGGGGGCCCGGTAGTAGAGTCCAGTAGACTAAAATGCGAGGCAAATGAGCAAACGTAAAGAACACAAAGGGTGTAAGCTAACAAGATATGCAAAAAAAAAGGAGTATAGTAAAAAAAAATCGCAATTTAAATTAATTTGAGGAAGTCCAATGATTATTTAGGATTTCAACTATATATATAATCCACGTGTGACTCAACAACCTCAATTTACATATCACGATGGGATCATACCGTTCACTTAATCAATTCCACATACAAGTAATTCAACTTTTGTCATTTTATCAACATAAAATCGTCATCCAATTCTCATCAGTCATAAATATAAATTTTTCTCGCCGTCTCTTATCATTCGTTATTATAAATTACTTATACAGTTTTCTCCATCAATAATATAAATGTATCACACAGATCATGCCGCACACCGTCTTATAATCGCCCACTCTAAATGACAATAAATAATAGCGAAATGGTACATTACGCAACTTTTTGGATAATTGGCTTCCTCGTTGGCTCTTTCTGAACTCTGGGGCTCGCAGAGTTCTCTTATCGGGTAGCCGGCTGGCCAAGCGCGGCAGAAGGCGTCCAACACGAGAAACGTCTCGCTATTCCTTCCTGGAGTGGTGATGTCCTCCCAGCGCGATGTCCCCAGAGCGAAAGAGGCCGAGGTTTTGACTGTCGTTACCGTGAGGCTTCACGAATTTTTCGGAGCGTGCGCACTCGCTGTCGGGGATATCGATAAATGGCGCTCTCGGTCGATTCACAGTATTCTGGGCGCGAATTTCGTTTTCGAATCTTACAAGGGAGAGGGTGTAATAATAATTGTTCTCGGCATCGCCTGTTAGTTCCCTATACTGCGTCAGTATCAGCGTGCACGACGACATTGTCTTTGAAAGAATTCATTCTGTAATGGCCGTTTGAATTTTTTTGTCAGTTATAATAAGAACATGAAGAAAAAGTGTTTCTTTTGTTATACAATATAAAAATACTGGAAACAATTTGAAAAAGAAAATCGTAATCCCAAGTATTAACACTTTAAAAGCAGGTGAAAGTGACGTGACCGCGCCTCGAGAGTTAAGGAGATATTGTTATTTCCGCTCGCAGTAGAGTGAGGGAGACACCACGAGAGTATTCCACATGGCGTTAAGTATATTGTGCAAATTTGGTAATGATTCAATGAGCCGTTAAAAGATGTGGCAGCTACTTTAAACGTGTTTGCAACATACTATGGGAGGGACAGCATCTTGAAAGTTTATTATATTTTTCAATTACAACATCTTAACAATCATTTAATCCTTTGGTTCACTTTGAGCGATGGCCTTTATCTGTCTGCAAAGAAATGCCAACGTGTATAGATATTTCAATCCCTGTACGCAAGACTGAATCATTGGCAACGGATTCCGCCCATTATTATTGAGTTTGTCGAAAACGCGCAGATTATATTTTTTGGGGAACCCGTTGAATTATTATTATTTACTTTCCGAGGTATTTAATTTCTTGTGTGTCGTAACTATGCAAAGTGCAGAGTACTTCAAAGAGTTGACGAGAATGGATGATGTACAAATGCAATAATAAAGACCTTGCAATTTATCACGGGCTATGATTTCAATCTGGCTTTTCCGGCTCTAATTGCAAACTCCGGTTATTATAAAGCCCATGACTATGTTTGCTGCTGTCGTGGATGCAGGGATGGCGCAGATGAGATGAGGAAAGGGCACTCCTGCAGGGAGATTCACCCTGTAATAATTCAGACCGAGTGAACCCCTCGACGGTTTAAACCCTCTTGCACTTTATAGGTCACCGACTCTAATTATTACTTGCGAATTTAGCGGGATGAAAGTTAGCAGGGCTGTATCCGCGCTTCACACCGTCTCGCGGTGTTACGATGAAATTTTGTCCACAGGCGCGGAAAAGCACGTCCATGATGAAGTCGAATCGTGACTATCACGATCGCCCATTTAAGTTTCTTTACCTTCGAGAAAATATTTTTATTTCAAAGTTCTTTCACCACGGTCGAAGGACAATTGAAAGAATGGAGCTAGAAAGATGCTTCCACGGAATGTCGGAAATTTCACATTTTTGTGCCAAGTATATTTCGACCGGAGTCGACTAACTTCGATACTTTCGCTGTTTCTACTTTGTTGTATATCCGTTAATTTCTAAAAAAGAAATGATGGGACGACTCTTGACCAGTTTAAATTATCCATTCTTTGTTTAACAAGCCCCTGCGGGGCTTGGAGCCCCTTCGGGGCTCGTCTTTTGAGGTTTTGTGGTTCAAACGGCGTTTTGAGGTTTTCTTGCTTAAACTTCGTTTTGAGGTTTTGTTTCTCAAACTTCGTTTTGAAGTTTTGTCGCTCATACTTCGTGAAGATATCCCGCAGTGACATTTTTGAAGGCACTCGCAGCGTGTACACATCGCACTGTACTTTTCGTAAAATTATTGACACATCGTATTACGTGCTCTGAAATGGTATTCATACGTTGCGCTACGCACTACGAAATTTTATGCACACCTCGCGTTTCCGCTCTGAATTCTTATTCACAAATTTCGTGTAATCATTTTCGCGAAAAAGCAGATAAAAGTTTAAAAGATTTTATTGGCAAAACTTATTTACAGATGTCTAAATAATTGTAAATTTGTTGAACTATATGTTAACTATATAATGAATTAAGACGGCGAAGGATATTTTGATTCCTCGGCAAGTTTTAAAGTTTGATACGGATGTCCGATGCACAATCTTGGAAACTAAAGAAAATGGCAAAAAAGCTTCGCTTTTTCGCAATAGGCACGACCATCTGTTGTCGCGCTCCATTGTAATAATTGCCCGTTGCGCTATGCGCTTCGTTTCTATATTGTGACCAACATTAGAAAGGCGTGTTGTCTGTATACAACGTACGCATGATACGGCTTTTTGATGTTAATTGGGGGATAAAAAGACGCACGATACAAGTTAAGCTTTGCGCTCGGTTATAATTTATGACATCTATTCTAATGTTTGTACTGACCTCCACGAGTGTGATTTACAAATCAATTCTATGAATTCGGTTTCTTATCAGAATAATAAATTAAAAAAAAAAAATTGTTATTTATTTTCGCGGCTGTTGATCTTCGACTGTATAAAGGAAAATGTTATAATATCCGCTTTACGGTATAAAGTGGATATTTTGTTTCGTGTAAGAATTTTTGTTTGATCGTCCAGGGTCAGCGTCATAAAAAAATAATAATAATTTAAAAAAAATGAATTTCCGGTTTTACCGATCGCAATATTTCATATGCTGTTTAGGAATTGTATATGGTGTGTATGTAAAATTTAAAAAAACCTTTGTTTAAGTCGTTTGGTTGATAAAATGGATAAAGATAAGCAAAAAAAAAAAAAAAAAAATTCTTCAGCATTCTTGTCCCTACCGTTTGGGAACGGCTGAAGCGATTAAGCTGCCAATCTTAGTGGACCATCTGTGACTAATGTATGATGACTACACGGAATCGGAGCCAAATCGGTTCAGCCGTTCATTTGTTACAGTGGATAAACACATACACACACATACACACACACACACACACACACACACACACACACACACACACACACACACACACACACACACACACACACACACACACACACACACACACATATACACACACCGCTAAAATCTATTGAAATCACTTATAAAATGGTCAAAAGGCAAAGTTATACCGATATCATTTAGTTTTCAGACAGTAACAGATTTTGCGATGACGAATGTATAAGGCACTTCTTTTCGCTTACGCTCGGTCGTGCCTAAAAATTGGTCCGTATGAACTTTACCAGTGATTGTTGTGGCTCACGCGCTCACATGGCTTTATAATACAGTTTTGCTTTTATCTCCTAATAGTTTTTAAAAGGATTAAGGGTTCATGTGAGGGTCAGTGAGTATCAGTAAATGTCGGCGAGACGTTACACCCCGCTTTTTGATCGGGGGTTGGAAATACAAATATCGTAATATCTATATAGGAGGCATTCCATATCAATTCAGCCACCAAAAAAAAAATCCCAAAAAATGTCTGAAAATCAGGTTTAGCGGTTCCAATAGATACACCAAATTTCAAATTTTTAAAAAATTTTCCCGCCGAAATATGCCAATTTTTGCATTTTTCATTTAATCTGTAATATCTCGGGAACGATTAATCGTATCGACATCTCCAAAATACGAAAATTTGCGTTTTTTCTTGGCCCACAAGAAGAAAATTGATTGAGAATTAATTAAGTCATTTCAGCCCACATTTTACGGCAAAATCAACGAAATTATTTTTTTTTTATGGGAAGGACATCGGATATCGACATCGAAAAAATGGCTTCAAATTCTGTATACGAATGTCGTTTTTCATGGGATTCCCAAACGTTCATAAGTTATAGCAGTTTGAAATACTATTTAAAAGTAAATATAGGTTTTTCATGTTAGGACACTCATCATCTGCAATATCAATTGTTTTATCGTATTCTGCACACAGACCAATATGTTGGGTAAAGCCCGATTTCTAGAAAGCACAATCTTCGGAATGTTATAGCAGTTTGCTGTTACATGTTACCTTGTTTATGTCTAATTTCTATTTTTTTCATTTTGTTGTTTCGTTTTTCTAATTTGTTTCACGACTATGTTATGTAAAAATGATATACAGTTATATAAGCGAATTGGTCAATCAAATAGTTTAACGGCGAGTGACTCCACATTTTTTTTTCATTAACACTTTCAGCGAAGCTGCACACCAGAAGAGTGCAGCCCTCTGCAAATATTCCGTCCAAAACAGAAACGTGTAAAACTTCGTGAGCTGGTAATTCAATACACTATTCCGAAAAAAACTCGACGATTTTCACAAATTGCTATAAACTTTTAACGAACGAATACTCCGTGATGGGCTCATTTGTATAAATATTATAGCTATTTTTCGATATCTTCAACAGTGATATTCTCTACATTTATCGACTGCACTGATGCAAAGTTATACTTTGGGACGTTCTATGCTAGAAGTGACATAAAACCACACAATTCCTAGAACACACAATTGCTAGAAGTGACATCCATTACAATTCGATTTTTAAAAATTTAACTTCGCTTAAGGGGATGCTGGAGCTGTTTTTCTTCTTTTTGAACCTGCTTTACCTGTTTTACCGATGGAATTAGACAATTTTTCAGTTCCGACTTAGCATTGTTAATATGCTACGCATATGCGTCAAATCATGTGGGACTATGATATATTGACATAAAACTGACGAATAGTGAAAACTAAGAAATCGCCTATTTCTGTCGGTAAAAAGGAAAGTCTAGCATCCCCTTAACCGTGTTCATATTTTTTGTGATGAGGGTGGAACGGTATTGAGATTAATATAATTGCATAGGATAACTATATTATCGTCGTAGTTCGTGCTACAACGCGCCTGTTCTCAGGTACCCGTTAATGGCGGTTATCCCAGTTATTTAAAAAAATCCCTGATACGTTGGTACCTATCTATCTGACCGTAGATCTATTTTTAGTATTTCCCAAACCGCGAACCTCTTTCGATGCATTTATGCATCGTAAGGTGGAATACGCCCATCACTCTTTTCGATTGCAGCGTAGCTGTATGAAGCGTTTAAAAAGAATGTGTAAACCTTCAACAAAGATCTATAATAGCTCTGCCGCAGATATTGTGTGTTACACCGATCCCCTAAGGGTTACGGGCTCCTTCACTTTCTTCCTCCTCCTTCCTTATCCGCGGTCGCCGGTTCGATTCTTGGGCCCGGAGCTTCGTCGCGCCCCGTCAGGTGTCAGTAGTCCCGGACATACGGATATAGTCGTAGTTCGTACGTCCTATCTCCGGAGCTATGTCCCCGTCCGTTTTCCTTTCACCTACGGGCCTTCAGTCTCGGGAATCGAAGCCGCGACACCTTTTCCCAGTCTTTCGGTTTCCCATACCGAGGCGCTGGTCCTTTCCTCTGGACCTACTTTATTATAGTGGGTTCCGAACCACTTTTTCGCAGATAAAAACACCACAGAAAATTCTTGGTGCTTGCCGGGAATCGAACCCGGGCCTACTGCGTGTGAAGCGCGCGCCGAGATCACTCGGCCACGCTCACCCTTTCTCTGCCGCAGATATATTGTATTGATTCGAAAAAATAACAAACAAGTCAACTTGCTTAGTGTAAATCTCAGATCCACGACTGAAACAATACTTAAAATTACAATTAAAATCACTCGAGATGCCTCGTAGGTGTGCAAATCCTCTTCGAAACACCGGCGTAAAGGGTCATAACGGCAAGAACTTACGTGTGATTTCTTCGACACTTCGAGAAAAATATCCCCATTTGCCACAAAACGCAATGATTTGCGACAACTGCAGGAAGAAAACCGGTCATTTTCAGGAAATTGTTGATCCCGCCCCTGTACAACATGATGAAACTTTTAATGAGTCACATGACGATCCATATGAATTGGAAGAGCCAGACTTCAAACGCTTCCGACCATCGTCTCCTTCAACATCGCAGCAAAACATTATCCCTGGGGTTCCATCTGATAATATAGTTAGGCTGGAAGAAGATGAAGCGCATCGTTGCAGGGAGTCATGTTTACTCTCAATTTCGTGCGAGGATAGTTGTTCGGAAGTACGAAATGATGCTTCTAACGATTCAACCGAATTGAAAGAGGATAAAGCAGAACACGACCAAGAGTCTTCGACGTTATTAACCTTAACCAGCAGTCTATCTATAGATAACGTTTCCGATAATTCCTCTGAATCGTGGATGCAAAGTACTTCCGAGAATACTTCTTCTCAAAACAGTAACATGCCTGTTTCGTCAAGGGCTGCAGATTTAGAGTCCATGCTGGATGCATTAAAGGAAAAGTTCAAGAATCCGCTAACCTCTGATTCTGCTAGAATGAGAATTTTGACGATAGCCCCCATATCTTGGAGTGCCCGCAAAATCGCCACAGAATTCGGCACTACGAGACATATGGCCACAAAAGCGCAGAGACTCCGAGCTACAAAAGGCGTACTAGCATCGCCGGTTAAACGGTCAAGAAAAAAATTGCCAGATGAGACCATACAGAAGGTTGGTGACTTCTACGAAAATGACATGAACAGCCGACTTCTACCCGGCGTCAAAGACGTTATCTCTGTAAAAGTCGGTGGAAACAGGCAGCTGGTTCAAAAACGACTTGTCGTCTGCACTTTGAACGAACTCTATCACGCTTTCAAAGCTGCAAATCCAGAGATAACTGTTGGGTTCAGCAAGTTTGCAGAACTACGTCCTAAGCACTGTGTTTTGGCAGGTGCAAGTGGAACCCATTCTGTATGCGTATGCACGTACCATCAAAATTGCAAATTGATGCTGGATGCAATAAACATTGAAAGTTTAACCAAAAACTGGGCACATCCACTTAGGAATTATAAAGACTGCCTCAACGTAATGATGTGTCAATCTCCGAGTCCTGCATGTCATCTAAATGAGTGCAAACATTGTCCAGGAATTCAACCTCTCAGTGATGATTTGTTGAAACTTCTGAACAATGAAATGATCGATAAAGTAGAGTTTCGAGTGTGGCAAACGACAGACAGGTCAACTCTGCAGACCATTAAAGTTGATACTTTAGACTTTATCAATGATCTCAGCAACCGATTAATAGTGCTAAAACCTCATGAGTTTATTACCAGGCAACAGTCCGAATTTTGTGCTCGTGTAAAAAGTAATTTGGCAGAGGGGGAATTTTTAGTACAATGCGACTTTTTCGAGAATTACTCTTACGTACTCCAAGATGCAGCACAATCGTTTCATTATAATAACGACCAGTGTACTGTACACCCGATCGTGTACTACTATCGAGACGGTGAACAAATCCGTCATCGCAGTATAGTCGTTTTATCTGATAGTCTGCTTCATGACACATCAGCTGTTTACGTAATGCAAGAAATTTTGATCGAAAATATAAAATGAGCACACAGCAACGTCAAGAAGATAATTTATATTACGGACGGAGCTGCACAACACTACAAAAATCGGTATCAAATGGCAAACCTGTTGTGTCATGGCAAACCTGTTGCGGCTGCGAAGGCTATTCCGGGGATTCAAAAATGCCACAGCTTCATACCCATGTCGAAAGAAATATTAATCATAAAACGATATTCTGCATCGACCGAGGGAATTATCTTTCCGAAACCAAAAAAAAATGGTCCAAAAGTGTGACAGTGGGCTCACTGTGTGTTGGGTGGTTCCCAACCGATCAATCTATGTAAATGATTGTATGTCATTTTTATCTAGGTAGTAGCAGAAAACATTGAAAATCCAAAGAAAAAAAAAAAAAAAAAAAAGTGGTAAACACGAAAAATAAAAAAAAACACAAACGCAAAATAAAAAAATTCAGAAACATAAAGAAAGTAAATAAAAAATGTTTAAACATTAACGTATGAAAATAAGTAACACGTATTTTAAGCAGATAATTCTAAGTCCCCCTGTCCAATGCTAAATAAGATGATAAAAGCAGTTATATCGCTCTTTTACCAATTTAATTTTTTACCTTCAATTACAGCTCAATTTCTGCTCAAATAAAAAAAAAATCAACATCAAACAGCTATAACATTCCGAACATTGTGTTCTCTATAAATCGGGATTTATCCAAAATGTGGGTCTGTACGCAGAAAAAACGGATTATTATTTTTTTTTTTTTCAAATTGCTATAACTTATGAACGTTTGGGAATCCTATGAAAAAAAATACCAAAAATTCGACATTTGTATACAGAATTTGAAGCAATTTTTTCGATGTCGTTATCCGATGTCCTTCCCATAAAAAAAAATAATTTCGTTGATTTTGCCGTAAAATGTGGGCTGAAATTACATAATTAATTCTCAATCAATTTTCTTCTTGTGGGCCAAGAAAAAACGCAAATTTTCGTTTTATGGAGATGTCGATACGGTTAATCGTTCCCGAGATATTACAGATTAAATGAAAAATGCAAAAATTGGCATATTTCGGCAGGAAAATTTTTTAAAAATTTGAAATTTGGTGTATCTATTGGAACCGCTAAACCTGATTTTCAGACATTTTTTGGGATTTTTTTTTTTTTTTTGGTGGCTGAATTGATATGGAATGCCTCATAGATATGTATACATAGAAATTTTTTTTTTTCGATCGGCCCAAATATATTTTGGCAATGAAAACATAAAAACATTTCATACCAATGAAAACTACGCAATTCAATCTAGCAATTAGCGGAATAGCCGATTAAATATACGCCGCTTATGCGCAAAGTATAGTTTTATGAAAATGCTCCGGTTACGAGCGCAAGTCCCGATCGGTGAATTGTAATTCAATCTCTCACGAGATTATGTTTTTTGCCATAAGTGCTGTGGTATTTATCGGACACATTATGCAGTGCAATATACGGATGTGAAATATTGGATCACGGCCCCCGACAGTTGCCCCCTTGCGTACTCCCATTCTTTGCTTTGTTTTATGCGAGTTTTTTGGACCGCAATCCACGTTCCTTTCTCGGATACATGCGAACAAGCCGGGCGAAAAAATGCAAAGCGTCGTCTGGTCTGGGAGAAAACTTTTCGAAGGTCTTAAGAATCTCAAAAATCTCAAAGTCAATTGACTTTTACGCCTCTGGAACTTTTCTTCGAGGTTTAAGGTAAAAAGGTCTACTCCTCTTGACATTTGAAACCATTTCTTTAATAATATCGAATAAATGCTATTGACGCTTCGATGATTTCAGATTACATTTCCATTCGCGATACGCATCAAATCATCATTATTATATTTATTTATTTGGCATCATGTCGTCCTTCAAAAATGTACTTTCAAAACTAAAATGATACAAAAAACAATATTTTAAGTGCACTGTATGTTTTTAATATGTCTGTTGCAAGTCTTTGGTGACTGGCGATTGATTCCTTTTAGTTTCACTCTAACAGTTTATTTACACGTACAGTGACATTTGCACAAGTGTTCTATCGACTTTTATTTGTAAGCTCACGGTTTGTTATGAATGCTATCGAGTTTTAGGGCAAACAGAGTTTGCAACGCTGCAAAAGCTCTCCAAGGATAAGAAAACAGTTTGGTAATGTCGTAAGGACAAAAATATCCTATCATAATACGGATGATTTTGGGCCACGTATGTTAGCTGCTGAGAACCACATTAAATTTCGATAGCCCGCATAAGAATTCAAAACTGGGCTCGATATTGCTCTTCAAATGAATTCAAATGGCATCGAGAAGAAATCTCTAGAATTATATTTCTCGACGTCCGCTTATTCACAATTTTTTTCTATTGGTCTTAATCAATTGAAAGGCGATGCCACACGCATGGTCCGTAGGGTGAACGGCCCAATTACTGACCGTGGCCGAATTACTGTCTATTAATCATATTATCTACGATAAAAAATCCTATTTATGTCCGGCATAGGCAACATTTTTATTCACATTGTTTTATATTGTGCATCTTGTAATTCAATAAGCATCGGGACAACATTTTATAAAATCGTCGTCTTTCAGAGTTTTATCTGTGAACCCGCCAGGAACAAGCTTGCGCCATTTTCTTGTACGTTTCGTTAAGCGGTTACATTTCTAAAATAGGTTGGTGTTCTGTATCAGAAATAATAAAAATGATGAATCTAAGTTGTACTATGTGATGAAGGGTCAATTACAGCCATAGTGCAAGAGAACAAAATTAGAAATTACAATTTCGTCGAAAAATACATGAGTCAGAATTAATTGTATAAAGACGTCGTATTTGCTGCCATTAGTGTCCGGATATTTCAGTCAATTATGTTTTTATTGCCTTATATCTTTTTTGTATAGACTTTAACTAAAATAGTTGTTGAAGTGCATGATTTTTATACAATGTTAATGTGAATTAGCAGGATTATGAATAACCTACAATTTCCCCTGTGTCACGATTCGAAGATCGGACATAGAATATCATGACCTCGCTTTTGCTCAAAATATTATTATTTTCCTAGTTACTAATCGGGCATAGATGCAATACGGCATAGGTCAGTGATTGGGCCCTAGATAGGTCACTATATAGGCTATATGACAAAATGGTAGGACACTAATCGGGTCATTTACACACGAAATATACGCACGGTGAACAGTGCGTATATTTCGAGTTTATTATTAAAAAATCCTCACAAATAATAAAATAATACTTGTCTTCGCTAATTGAGACTTTAATCTTTTCTGTAATACCAGTTATCTCTATAGCTTCACTGTTTTTAATAATCTTCTTTCATTTTCAACGCCATGCGAAGCTTAGGTAGTCAGTAATTGGGCCGTTCACCTTATTGTTATCTCGTCTATAGGATATATTTGTTTCGCTGGCAAAGGCCTTAAATCGTCTATAATATGATTTTTCCATAGTGGGTAGCTTTTTTACCCTTGGAGAACTCGCACACGACCTTCATCGAGAAAAGTTGTCGAAACAGGATTGACATATGCCATCAACCTTCCTACAAGGATAATCCAAAGTTTTTTCGCTTTCGGAGTTCCTCTCTCATATATATTTATTTTTCCCTCGGCTTCGCACTTTAGCCACCGTACCACGTCCAATTTTCTCAGAGTTCGTGACGACGACAGCCACGGTGAAAAGAGCCACCCCATCTGGCCTTCGATTTTTTTTCTTATCTCATTCCATGAACCGTGAAAAACATCTTGGACGCCGAAAAGTATGGAGCCTCATATATTTTGATACCGGGGCCGTGTAGTAATGAGCAGAGAGATGCAGAGAAGAAAGGCTGGAAGGTTGGAATACATGGAAACAAAAAATAGAAAATAGACGAAAAAAAACTGGACGAAGCCGGGATACGAGGGCGAAGCGACGCAAGGGTGAAGGCGTTGAGAGTCGTCACGTCAATCAGCCAAAATGATTAGATATTATATCAACAGCGCTCTGCAACAAAATTCGCTTATTATTTCCAACATGGCTTTCGCTGAAAACGAGAATCACTTCCTGCTATCATAGATTTTTCGTCGCTGGGCGACGACATTCTTCCGGACATTTTAGCAGCCTGCCATTTTGGAAACCGGTCGTTCAATCTCCCCATCCTTCGTACACACTTCGATGCTTTTCCACCCCTTATTTTTACGAAAATAAAAATCAATATAATGAAACGCAGTAATTTCCGTTTTGTTATTTTTTCTTGTGCGATGCATATCGGATTACGTGATCATTCTAAAGTACTTTTTTCTTTTATAAAAAATTATTTAAAAATGCAACTATTTTCATTCAATGTAGAGGTTATTTTTTTCTGTTCTATAAATGAAGGATTGCTTAAGGAGGCATGAGAATGATAGATGTGGAATAGTCCCGTTGGTCCATTAACGTCATCGGACTTAACGAACGATCCCTCGTAATAACCCTTGATATGCCAAGTGGAATCGATCGAGACTGCTCGTAAAAAGCTTGGTGTGCGGTTCGGAGTTTTATAGCATTGGCTGGGAAATAACTTGAAAAAAGGAACAAAAAACCTGTATTTTTTGGCATTTCACATCGGAAGATTTGTTTTCGGTCACGTTTTTGAGATATTTATGGTTTGGTTGGCGCAAATTCATGGTTATTGCGATTTAATGCAATTTTATTTCAGTCAAATATGAATTTTGAAAAATTGTAATTCAGCACTCGAAGTGGTTTATTGGAGGATTTCCTTTTTATGATATCTCGTGAGATTGAAGTATTAAATGTAAATTATAAGAGCACTTTTAAAAAGAGTCGAAAAATTTTAAAAAAGCCTCGTCCATTTTTTTATATTACTGGCGATTTTTCGTTCTAAAAACAGAAAATTGAATTTAGGACAGATTCTCTTTATTACAAAAGGTAAAAACGTACAAAGTAATTTGCATATGGCTTCCTCATGTATTACAATTTTGTGCATAGCTTCCTCTACGAGAAAGTTCGTTGATCGATTATGGCGTTCTCATAGAGGAAGCTGTAACTGTAATAAATGGGAAAGCCATGTGCAAATTACTTTACACCTTTTTTCGTAACATAAAAATGTATACATCTCATAACATTTAAACCTTTAAAATCTACCGCAATAGTTATTGTAGAAAATCGCGAACTGAAACTCGCGGGTTTCGTCCTTTTGAAGCAATTTTTAATCAATTGTTCACGGCTGATTACAAAACTGTAACACATTTTACTGTGTTTATTTATTTTTTGTATTATAATGTTTATTTTTTACTGTGTACTGGTGCCCGATCTGTGAATTTCAGGCTTCGACAATTTAAGTATAAAACGTCGATTTTACCGAAAGAAATTCTTTACCTACATTCCCAAATTAAAATATCGTGTTTGTTCGATATCTAAAGAAGTTGTAACGCACGCGAATCAAATTATTTAGTTGCAATAAGTAACTTTTATAGCTAAATAATGAAAATTTTGTTCGCATGAATAAAAATATATTGTCTTACCATAAATGATATTCCAATGTACTGATTTATTTGAATGTAATAAACCTTTCTCTGGGTGCGTCAAACTGCGCAGGTCATTTTTGGTTCGCCCAAACATGTATTGATTGTATAAATCTAGGTTTTTCAAGCAACGTTCAAGTCTTGAAATTAACAGAATCTTAAATTTAAGTGCAAATGCGATCATAATCGCTAATATACCCGGAGAGAGGGCTCTGACTACTCTACTCACATGCCAGATCTAAATTCAGAACTTCGATTTTTCCATGTATTTTTCACTCAGAAAATTAAAAACTTTTTTTGCTTTCAATCTTCTCAATGAGACCGTAAAGAATAAACATTATTGAGATGGAAGAAACCTTCTTTTGCTTACAAAAAACAATAAATAAATAAATCTCGCACTTAAAGTGGTAAATAGCGAATACGTAATCGATTAGCTCTAATGAAGATGGTCCAATGGTGAACAATTATTGAAATCAGTGACGGATCACTGGCAACAATTATTCTTTGTGTGGGGTGAGCAACCGTTCATGCATCACGTAACACGCTAAATCGTTTGAGGAATCGTCACGTGCTATTAATCCGGTAATGCGTGGTTGAGAGTGAGTCAAGCGATAAATGTCCGGAAGGCGAATTATATAGTTACAGTAACACATAGGGCGATCATCCCGGAACCGTGGTAATATCGCGAGCCTCTATGGATGTCTTAGTACAGTACTCGCTGCAAGTGTTACTTACCTGCAGGATTCATTGTCTCCCATGTACGAATATCAGAATGGCACCGTTCTGGCCCAGTACTGGTGCCGGAGCTACCAGTACTGGCAGACGATCAAGGCCCGGCACAAATCCAATGCAGAATCAGTACCGGGCCGATATTGAAATGATCACACCGGCCCAGTGCTGGCTGTCGGCGTTAAGCCAGTACCGCGTGCCAATGTTCAGACACTGTTCAAAAACGACAATAATAAACAGTAAAAATGAATGTTTTTATCGGCTGCCTGTTTGTTTAATGCATTTCTCTGATCGTGGTTTACTGTATTGTTGCTATTTTACGCTTATACGCTGGAAATCTCGGAATAAATTTTCGAACATGCGCCCCTACGATTACTAGTCCTAGATCTTACCTACTTGGCTATGCTAATGTTGAAGAACAACGTTTCAAAACTTGTACGTCAGTTGAGCAAACGCTTGCATATTGTCACACTAACTTCATACGATCGAAAAGTCATAAAATACATCAACGCCAGCAAAATTGTAATATTACCGTCATCATTCCAATCGAGTCCACGAGCACCCTACAATTGCATTTCGATGCTATATGTTTAGATAAAAAACGCGGAAAACCTTAACTCTTCATAACTATGACATGCACCCAAAATGGCTAGAAATTTTGGAAAATTTAAATGAAGGAGAATCAGTATCTGATCGCCCAGATTTAGTCATTCACGTATTTCATATGCAAGTTAACGGATTGAAAAAAATATTATTTGCAGATCATATTTATGGTACTCATACTGAATATATTTATGTTATTGAATTTAAAAAAGAGGTTTACCCCATGTATGGGGATATAAACGTCCACATCTGTTTTGTCACTATGGAGGATTTAGATTGAACCAACAATTAAATTAAATTAAAATAAAATAACCTAGAGTTCGGGCGCGAAGCGCCCGATCGCTAGTATTATTACTATAATTTCTTGATCCTTGTAAATAACCCATTAATACACTCTACATTTTCGATCTGAGCGCCTTTTGTTCTTGTCTAATATATTTTAATCTTTCACCTTCAATTTTACTCCAAACGTCAACTAGGTATTATTGGGTTAAATTCCCCGCGTGTAAACAAGGCGTGAAATATCCTATACAAGATAAACGATAGTTGTAATATTGTTATGGCGTTACACTTCGGTTTTCAAAAGAATGTTTTACACCTGTAGTTCAACCTTTTTCACCTCTCGGAACGAGGATAAACGATATATCATAGGGTCACCATTTGGACTCAAACTTGAAATAGGTATCGACTTACTTTCATTTGGGTGAATGCATATATCTCGATTAATTGGCGGCTCTCCATCGTCACCGGTAAAAATCAAGAGTACCTCATGGCAAGTTCGAATATCGTAACGATTTTTATGTAACTACGAATCCCTTTTGATCCACATATAGATCCGTTTTACAACCCTATTGTCTATTTCTGCTCTTATTCGTTCCTCCTTTTCTAAGTCTGCCATCATTTTATATGTATTCGCAAAAGTATTGATTTCTCTAATCAACTGATCTAGATCCAATAGTAAATTTTCATCAACCTTTGAATTGAATTTTTTGTTTAATCATTCACAATTTGCCTGTTTTGAATCGATAACATATAATTAACCATATTTTCTTTCTAGGCCTTCGTCTGGATGCATTGCGAATGTATTATGATACATTTGCCCATGAATTCGAAAAACAAATGGCCCTTTTCCAGCTGGATTATCTAATTTTACTCCCACACTTGCAAATGCAAGAGCGTTGTTATAAGAACGTATATTTTCTTCAAAGTACTTACTATATTTCGAATTGCCAGTGAATACATTTTTCAAAATACCAGGATAATCTTCGGCTTCCGATAATTTTACTTTGCCTTTATGGCAACATATATTACGTTTTTTATCAAACGGTTGTGCCCCATCAAAATTTAAAGATTCACAAAACTCACAAACAATATCCATTTCTCCAATGTAATGTTAAACTATCAAGTTTTCGTCTATAAAATGAATATCATTTAGACTATCTATAACATAATAGTTCTTTTTTTACTTTTTTTTTCAATTTAAATTTTTGACTACTATTATTAACCCCATCGGCAGAGCTGCAAGAGTCAGCGTTTATGCTATTATTGTTTGACTCATCTTTTATATTCGAAATCTCAATTGAGCTTTTATTTTTATTTACTATCATATCTGTAAATGTACTCTCAGTCAATTTTTTATTTTTTTATTTCTCTAACTTGTGTTTTTTTGTTACTTTATCTCAGGTTTTGAGGAAATGATACAATCTCCGTGCTTCTGAATTTTTTATTTCTTAGACTTATTTCGACCAGTCGATACTATCAATGGTACTTCTACATTGAATTTCATAATTATCTGACTTTTTATCTCGCTTCGTTCTTTGTGAGTTCAAATTTTTTTTTTTTAAGACAATCGGGCTGACTTCTATAGCCTGATTTGAAACTTTCTTAGACGCGGTACGCTTTTTTCTCGATATACCACCATCGGTATTCTTACTGATTGCAGTGCTAGCATTTTCTTTTGCGGTCACAGTTACGTTTGATATTTTATTATCGTTTGCTTTTGGTGTGTTTCGTTTCCCTTTTTCGGAAGAAATAGAACGCATTCGGGGCATATGATATTTGAAATTTTTACTATTGGATAGAAAAGTAGATGGATCATTAGGGCTTGTTCGTTGGATTTGATAATTATCCGATTTTCTACCTCGCTTTTTATTTTGGGTATTTAATTTTTTATTCTTCATCGTCGCCGATATTGTTAATTTTCGCTTATTGACTCTCTACCGATACTATCACTCATGTATGGGAACTCTCCATACACATTGTTCACTAACATTTCATGTAAATGAGATCGCAATTTTGATTCGTCGTACGAAATTGTCGATGGGACCTTACCAAAACTTAACGAAACCGCAAAAATGATAGAAAATAAACCACAATCAACGGCGTTTCTTTGGTTTTGAACGTTATGAAATACCATTTCCGTTCTAAATGAAAATAGATTCTGCAAGTAAATATTTGCAGTTCTTTCCAATGATTTTTTATTTATACTATCATAAACGTGGATAACATTGTTTTCGTAATACGAACAAATCCAATGTCCTTCTTTGGTTTTTTTGTGATCCGTCATACCGTTTCCGCATAAAAATTGAAAATTGAAATTTTCATATCGCTTTCTCACAATATTTCTTTATTCACGAAGTAGGGCTGTAACGTTAGTCCGGTCAAGCCGCCTATGCTGGCTAAGTTGGCCAATGGCACATCCATCTGACCGGCTGAGCCGGCCAAAATGGCTTAGCCGGACGAAACGGCTGAGCCGGTCAAAACGCCTAAAAATTAGCCGCTTGAACGTGCTGGCGAGTTACTCGATTCAAATGTACCCGGAAATGTCGCCGGACATTTTTTCCAAGATTCGGAGCCAATATTTCCGAATTAAGACATTCAACAGCACTTCAGCGCTCATATTCATTGTTCCGGAACAACTCGCGAGTGCAAAAAATTGCTAGATTTCACCCATATTGCACCCGGAAGCACGAAAAACAGGGTGTCGCCAAAGTTGAAAAAACATAAATACCGAAAAAAAAATTGGAGCATATGCGGTAGGACTGCCCCTTGTATCCGGGTTAGCCGGACATCCGGGTGCCCGAACTATCCGGATCAGACGAATCCGATGCTTCAGATCCAGATATCCGGATACCCGAATTATCCGGGGATCCGGATACCCGACTTATCCGGGGATCCGGATACCCGACTTATCCGGGGATCCGGATACCCGACTTATCCGGGGATCCGGATACCCGAACTATCCGGGGATCCGGATACCCGAACTATCCGGGGATCCGGATACCCGAACTATCCGGGGATCCGGATACCCGAACTATCCGGGGATCCGGATACCCGAACTATCCGGGGATCCGGATACCCGAATTATCCGGGTACACCTAATCTAGTCAGGGTACACCTAATCTAGTCAGGGTACACCTAATCTAGTCAGGGTACACCTAATCTAGTCAGGGTACACCTAATCTAGTCAGGGTACACCTAATCTAGTCAGGGTACACCTAATCTAGTCAGGGTACACCTAATCTAGTCAGGGTACACCTAATCTAGTCAGGGTACACCTAATCTAGTCAGGGTACACCTAATCTAGTCAGGGTACACCTAATCTAGTCAGGGTACACCTAATCTAGTCAGGGTACACCTAATCTAGTCAGGGTACACCTAATCTAGTCAGGGTACACCTAATCTAGTCAGGGTACACCTAATCTAGTCAGGGTACACCTAATCTAGTCAGGGTACACCTAATCTAGTCAGGGTACACCTAATCTAGTCAGGGTACACCTAATCTAGTCAGGGTACACCTAATCTAGTCAGGGTACACCTAATCTAGTCAGGGTACACCTAATCTAGTCAGGGTACACCTAATCTAGTCAGGGTACACCTAATCTAGTCAGGGTACACCTAATCTAGTCAGGGTACACCTAATCTAGTCAGGGTACACCTAATCTAGTCAGGGTACACCTAATCTAGTCAGGGTACACCTAATCTAGTCAGGGTACACCTAATCTAGTCAGGGTACACCTAATCTAGTCAGGGTACACCTAATCTAGTCAGGGTACACCTAATCTAGTCAGGGTACACCTAATCTAGTCAGGGTACACCTAATCTAGTCAGGGTACACCTAATCTAGTCAGGGTACACCTAATCTAGTCAGGGTACACCTAATCTAGTCAGGGTACACCTAATCTAGTCAGGGTACACCTAATCTAGTCAGGGTACACCTAATCTAGTCAGGGTACACCTAATCTAGTCAGGGTACACCTAATCTAGTCAGGGTACACCTAATCTAGTCAGGGTACACCTAATCTAGTCAGGGTACACCTAATCTAGTCAGGGTACACCTAATCTAGTCAGGGTACACCTAATCTAGTCAGGGTACACCTAATCTAGTCAGGGTACACCTAATCTAGTCAGGGTACACCTAATCTAGTCAGGGTACACCTAATCTAGTCAGGGTACACCTAATCTAGTCAGGGTACACCTAATCTAGTCAGGGTACACCTAATCTAGTCAGGGTACACCTAATCTAGTCAGGGTACACCTAATCTAGTCAGGGTACACCTAATCTAGTCAGGGTACACCTAATCTAGTCAGGGTACACCTAATCTAGTCAGGGTACACCTAATCTAATCAGATAATAAGAGGTTTAGTTTAACAGAAGCGTTTCTCTCGTGGTCTAGGTGCATCGCGATTACTTCCTTCAGGTCAAGCTTCACCGGAGCGTCTCTCTCGCGGCCCACGTGTATCGCGAAGACTTCCTCGAGGTCTACCTTGACTCCAGTATTTCTCTCGCGATTTAGCTTGACCCAGGCGTTTCACTCGTTGGATGCATCGCGATGACTTCCTCGAGGTCTAGCTTGACCGGAGCGTTTCTCTCGCGATCTAGGTCTACCCTAGGGATGTGCGAATAGCACTTGAATTGAATTCAATTGAATGTTGGCATACAATTCAAAATTTGAAAATTTGAAATTGAATTCGAAAATTTCAATAATACATTTATTCATAAATAATACGAATTATTCAAATATTCATGAATAATTCATGAATATCACGAATTATTCATGAATAACACGAATTATTCATGAATAACACGAATTAATCAAATATTCACGAATTATTCATGAATAATCGGAATGCATCAATGGGGCAAAAGGGGGGACAAATCGGGATGCGTCGGTGATGCAATCGGGACCAAAAATCGCGATGTATTGATGGGACAAAACGGGGCAAAAAAATTGGGATGCGTCGGTGGGGCAAAACGGGGCAAAAAAATCGGGTTGTATCGATGGGGCACAATGGGGCTAAAAATCGGGTTATATCGATGGGGCAAAATGGGGCTAAAAATCGGGTTATATCGATGGGGCAAAATGGGGTAAAAAATCGGGAAACGTCGTTGGGGCAAAATGTGGCAAAAAAATCGAGTTGTATCGATGGGGCAAAATAGGGCGAAAAAATCGGGATACATCGTTCGGGCAAATCGGGGAATGTATCGGTGGGGCAAAACGGGGCAAAAAATCGTAATGCATCGGTGAAGCAAACGGGACGAAAAACATGCATCGATGGGCAAAATAGGGCAAAAAATGGGGATGTATCGACGGGGTAAAGGGCAAAAAATCGGCATGTTTCGATGGGGCCAAACGGGGCAAAAAAAAAATGGGGATGCATCGATCTGGCAAAATGGGGAGCAAAAAATCGGGATGTATCGATGGGGCAAACTGGGAGCTCCTTAAATCGTGGGAGGCAAATCGGGGTAAGGGGGTATGGGTCAGCCAGACAGCCAGATCTGTCTGGCTGTCTGACTCTGTATGATGGGAGACAAAATGGGAGCCCACCGACGCATCCTGATGGGGCAAAGACCTGGATAGTTCGGGTGAGTCCGGATATCCGAATACCCGAATATTTCGGGTGAATCCGGATATCCGAATACCCGGATAGTTCGGGTGAATCCGGATATTCGGATAGTTCGGGTGGATCCGGATATCCGGATACCCGAACTATCCAGTTCTGAAGCGTTAGATCCATTAGATTCGGGTAATCCGGGTTATCTGAATACCCGAAGAAGTTGCAGCTCTAATACGCGGAAAAAAATCATACAATAGGATGTTCGAGTATTGTCGCATATACACGCGTGATACACGGACATATTTCGCGAGTAATACGGCCGAGACGCAAAAAAAGTAAATGTTGCCGGACATTTTTTCCAACATCGAGAGCGATATTTCCGAATTAAGACATTCGGCAGCGCTTCAGCTCTCATATTCATTGCTCCCCAGCCAGAAGCAACTCGAGAGTGTAAAAAATGGCCAGATGTAATCCATATTGCGACCGGAAACACGAAAAACAGGCTGTCGTCGAAGTTAGAAAAAACATAAATAACGAAAAAAAAAAATCGCAGCATATGAGGTAAAAAAATACGCCCAATAGGATGCTCGAGTGTACCCGCATATACACGCGTGAACACATGAGCATATTTCACAAGTAATTCGTCCTCAGATGCCAAAAAGGGAAATGTCGCCGGACATTTTTTCCAACATCGAAAGTGAATATTTTCAAATTAAGACGTTACGCAGAGGTTCAGCCCATGTACGAATATCAGAATAGCACCGTTCTGGCCCAGTACTGGTGCCGGAGCTACCAGTACTGGCAGACGATCAAGGCCCGGTACAAACCCAATGCAGAATCAGTACCGGGCCGATATTGAAATGATCACACCGGCCCAGTGCTGGCTGTCGACGTCGAGCCAGTACCGCGTGCCAATGTTCAGCCACTGTTCAAAAACGATAATAATAAACAGTAAAAATGAATGTTTTTATCGTCTGCCTGTTTGTTTAATGCATTTCTCTGATCGTGGTTTACTGTGTTGTTATTTTACGCTTATACGTTGGAAATCTCGGAATAAATTTTTCGACCGCTGATGGGATTCGAACCTGCGACCCTACGATTACTAGTCCTAGATCTTACCTACTTGGCTATGCTAATGTTGAAGAACAACGTTTCGAAACTTGTACATCAGTTGAGCAAACGCTTGCATATTGTCACACTAACTTCATACGATCGAAAAGTCATAAAATACATAAATATTTATTCTTCAGTCACTGAGTTCTATATAAAATTTATTTGTAATTTATCTTTTTCATACTTTGATATTATTGAGAAAGCGTTGGTTGAACTCTGGCAACCAGTACATGCCCAGTACTACGATGGATATAAAATTTGATCTAAAAAAGGATTTTATCTAACACGGTCTATTAGGGATGGCCGACTCCTGGTGAAGTTGTTCATCAGCACTGGGCCCTGGTCGTTGAACAAGACTCGGCAACAAGGGCTGTTCTAGCATTGGGCCGTATTGCCGGCTCGGGACTTCGTCCAGTACTGGCAATCAAGGTTGGCCCATTCTTGGTGAAGTTTCTCATCTGTACGGGGACAGAGCCGGCAATTGAGACTCAGCAACTGTAACTGTCCCAGTTCTGGGCCACATTAGCAGCTCCGGGCTTGGCCCCGTACTGGCAAGCGGCATAGGCCCATTACTGACAATGTTATTTGCCAATGCTGTCCGAGAATTGGCAAACGAGACTTGGCAATCGGTTCTGTCCCAGTTCTGGGCCGTTTTTATGACTCCGGCACCGTACAGATATTCGCACATGGGAGCGCTCATATTCGTCGTTCCCCAGCCGGACGCAACTCGAAACTACAAAAAATGGCCAGGTTTAACCCACATTGTGCCCGGAATCACGAAAACAGGGTGTCACCGAAGTTGGAAAAAACACATAAATGCCGAAAAATAATAATTTTGGAGCATATACGGGAAAAAAATCATACAATATTATGCTCGAGTGTAGTCGCATATACACGCGTGCAAACATAGGCATAGTTCGCGAGTAATCCGCCCCAAGACGCCAAAAAGAGAAATGTCGCCGGACATTTTTTCCAACATCGAAAGCGAATATTTCCGAATTGGGACATTCGGCAGCGCTTTAGCGCTCAAGTTCGTTCTTCTCCAGCCGGACGCAACCGAATCGTGCAAAAAATGACCAGATTTAAATCATATTGCGCCCGGAATCACGAAAAACAGGGTGTCGCCAAAGTTGGAGAAAACACATAAGTAACGTAAAAAATTTTTTTTGCAGCATATGAGGTAAAAAAATACATCCAGTAGGTTGATCGTGTGTAGTCTCACACACACGCGTGAACACATGGACATATTTCACGTGTAATTCGCCTTGAGACGTCAAAAAGGAAATGTTGCCGGACATTTTTTCAACTTCGAGAGCGAATATTTTCGAATTAAAACATTCGGCATCGGTTCAGCGCCCATATTCGTCGTTCCCCTCGCGAACGCAACTCGAGAGTGCAAAAAATTGCCAGATTTGACCCGCATTTCGCCCGGAATCACGAAATACATCGTGTCGCCGAAATAAGATACCGAAGAAATAAGATACCGAAAAAATCATTTTTTCGAGCGTTTGAGGAAAAAAATGCATCCAATAGAGTGCTCGCGTGTACTCACACACACATGAGGGCAAAAATTGACATATTTCGCGCGCAATTTGTCTCGAGAGGCGAAAAATAAATTAAAAATTCCAACTTTGAGAGCAAATATTTTCGGATTAGTACATTTGGCAACGGTTTAGCACTCATATTCGTTGTTCCTAGACGGACGCTACTCGAAAATGCAAAAAAATATAGGGTCACGAAAACTTATTAACTTTATTATATATAATATTTCCCACCATAAATGTCGAAAAATGTTGAAAACCATGTCGACGGACATTTCGAAAGACATCGGTAATAACCATTCATAGCAATTTTTTTTGGAAAATGTCCATTCGGTAGCGTTTCGACGCTCATAATTGTTGTTCTTTTGATAAACTGGACGAAAAAATACCAATAATGTCCAGGTATAGGGAAGCAACAACGGGAAAATATCGAAAAATCATGTCGACGGACATTTCGAGAGACATCGGTAATAACCATTCATAGCAATTTTTTGTTGGAAAATATCCACTCGGTAGCGTTTCGATGCTCATAATTGTTGTTCTTTTGATAAATCGGACGAAAAAATACCAATAATGTACAGGTATAGGGAACTAACAACGGGAAAATGTCGAAAAACCATGTCGACGGACATTTCGAGGGACATCGGTAATAACCATTCATAGCAATTTTTGTTGGAAAATATCCATTCGGTAACGTTTCGATGCTCATAATTGTTGTTCTTTTGATAAACCGGACGAAAAAATACCAATAATGTCCAGATATAGGGAAGCAACAACGGGAAAATGTCGAAAAACCATGTCGACGGACATTAAGAGGGACATCGATAATAACCATTCATAGCAATTTTTTGTTGGAAAATATCCATTCGGGAGCGTTTTGATGCTCATATTCGTTGTTCTTTCGTTAAACCGGACCAAAAAATGCCAATAATGTCCAGGTATATCGAAATAACGACCGACTAATGTCAAAAAACCGCATGTCGACGGACATTTTTAACGGCGTTCGAGAGCCATTTTTTTTGAAAATCTCTATTTAGGTGCAGTTTGATACTCATAATCGTTGTTTCCCAGATGGGTGGTACTCGAAAAAGCCATAAAAAGTGGGGGTCATCTGGACACACGGCGATTATTATATATAATTATCTTTTTCATACTTTGATATTATTGAGAAAGCGTTGTTTGAATTCTGGCAACCAGTACATGCCCAGTACTACGACGGATATAAAATTTGATCTAAAAAAGGATTTTATCTAATACGGTCTATTAGCGATGGCAAACTCTTGGTGAAGTTGTTCATCAGCACTGGGCCCTGGTCGTTGAACAAGACTCGGCAACAAGGGCTGTTCTGGTATTGGGCCGTATTGCCGGCTCGGGACTTTGTTCAGTACTGGCAATCAAGGTTGGCCCATTCTTGGTGAAGTTTTTCATCTGTACGGGGACAGAGCCGGCAATTAAGACTCAGCAACTGTAACTGTCCCAGTTATGGGCCACATTAGCAGCTTCGGACCTGGCCCCGTACTGGCAAGCTGCATAGGCCCTTTACTGATAATGTTGTTTGCCAATGCTGTCCGAGAATTGGCAAACAAGACTTGGCAATCGGTCCTGTCCCAGTTCTGGGCCGTTTTTATGACTCCGGCACCGTACAGATATTCGCACATGGGCTGTTGCATTGTCGTTGCTTTTGCTGATCGAGCGTGACTACCGTAACTTGGGCGACGGTGAATTGCGCAACGAGGAAATCACAGTGAGGCCAAATTTCAATCTTTGCGTCATTGATACCGCGAGAAATTATACAGTGGCAACGGGAATTGTCAAATACCCAACGGCGTGGTAATTCGATCCTGTTCAGTTGGTCCCGCGTCATTGCTACAGCAGCAATGGATTAATCCTTACAGTGATTGGCAAATTAAAGACTTACTGGCTAATCCCGCAAATAAAATTTTAAGGGGTTTTATCAATAAATAAATTCAACACACTCAACATAAAGATATATATGTTAGTCTTATTAGTGGATGAAAACGATTGTCGTACAAAACTCTGTCTATGAATCAACGCTCTGCGACCAAGTCGCCTTCTGCTTACTTCGCTCATTCGCCACCGCGTCGCTCACTTCCGCCGCCGCTTAAGGAGGGTCGAGCGTTACAACGTCATCAAAAAAAGTATGCTGATTTTTTTTACACATTGGATGGTCAATGATGCGTAAAAAAGAAATCATATAATCAAATGGTACTTTTCATTTTTGTCTATTTGTAATTAATTATTGTTCCTCTTTCCCAAGATCCCTCTTCATAAGAAACTGATTGGAATAGAACAGTGGATGAAAATGTATACAAATCCTTCTACCGACCATTTCTCTATTGCGGACCTCCTGAATGCCTAAATTACCCATTGTAAATTTCGCTTGAACAACAGAATCAATCGTTAAGCAAAATATGAAAATACACAGTAAAATAGATACCGATGTTTCACGTCCACAACCGTCTACAATTTTTTTTCTTGTTAATGTTACAAAAAGAAATTATTATATTAATGTTTGTTAATTTTACAAACATTTTTTGTGCCATTAACAAAAACAAGTTTATAGACTTTTTGAGACAAAGAAAGTAAAAAAAAAGTACAAACCCTTTTTACTGTGTCCAGTATTGTCTGTCAGCCCTGCAGTGCAATCTTTGGATCTCTGAGGTACAGCATCCTTGAAAAAATTAGCATTACAGGTTTTATTACTGACCGCGTATGACATTTCATCTTAACCTGCGTCCACATTTTTCGATATATTCTCGAAAACGGAATAGAACTTTTATCAACTTTTGGATGGACGGGCAGCAACAGTTGGTTGTGAACAGTGCAACGACAAGCGACACGATTTACGTACAGCAGCTGCTATATATTTACATATATACCATTATATATATACAGCAAATATTGTCAATTAATATTCACGAGCAACTGCTGCTGCACATCTATCAGAACTCACAAAAAAGCTATTCCGGCGTCGCAATTATTTTCGACAAATGCCGATTGCCTTAAGTCCATGAAAAAACATCTCCGTTGATAACAAAAACTGTAATCCATTTTTGTAAGCGTCTCCAACATTTTTGGTAAAACGCAAACTATTAGCGTCTTCATCCAACAGTTGAGCAGACGCTAATACCCAGTAAACACAGAAATCTAGCAGCAATGTAACTGAAAATAACAGGTAATATTACGAGAATGTTACATGTAAAGTACGTGTAAGTTGCCATTTCCGACTCAGCAATATAACACTGTTATATCACCGTGTTATATCCTTGTTATACAACAATGTAACATGCAATTTTGATTTAAAAAACATATTATTGCTAATTCCATCCTTGGATCAGCATCTTCAATAGTGACAAACGCAATTACTCTATCGGTAGAAACAAATACATCTCAGAAAAAACGTTATTAATTTGTGTACCATCGACGAGATACGAACCTAGGACCTTCGGATTTGTAGACGCTGACCATACCTATTCCGCTATGTCGGACTTCAGAACATCATTTTGGAAAATTGTATGCACGGTTCAGACGGATTACCTACGGATCATGACTGATGTATAAACTTTAATTTTTAGCATTAAATATTGGTCGGTAAGCCGTTTAACGGTAATAAGGACACCAATAATTACTTGCTTGTTATAAGGACGTTATAAGCATGTTATGTACCTGTTATGAAGCCTGGTTTTGTAACCGTAATGCTATCACACTTTGTAATATTAACATTGCCTGCAGATTAGTAATGGTCATAAACATTGTTATAAGCATGTTGTATAAACGTTAGAGAGTACAGTCACATTATTGTAATGCAAATTACGTTATACGCCATTAACATTGCCTGATTATCACGAAAGTTACACTCACATTGTTACAAGTATGTTATGTAACGGTTACACAATTATAACGTTACACCGATAACGTTAATTATAACGTTACACCGATATATAACAGTGACATTAACTGCATATAACAATTGAAACATTACATATTACTCCCATGTTATATACGCTCTATACAGGGTGATTCAGGAAGTTTTTCACATACTTTGCTGGCAGGTAGTTGGTCGTGATGTGAGCAAAGTTACAAAGCCGTTTTTTAAAATTCGCAATAGTTAATTAGTTATAAGGATCATAAATTTACATGAACGGACCAATCAGAATAAAGTATTTTGCCGCATTGGGGCACTCGTAATGTCCTTGCGGAGATCTGGCAACATCGGTCAAGACGCACCTACTCTCGTCTGACAGGGAGAGCGTTACTTGCAGTCTTCGCTGATGTCTTCGGTGCTGTCTTCCTCACTGTCTTCCGTACTGTCTTCCGTACTGTCTTCTATACTGTCTTCCGTACTGTCTTCTATACTGTCTTCCCCGTTGTCTTCCCCACTGCCTTCCCCACTGTCTTCCTCGCTGTCTTTCCTACTGTTTCTCCCAGTGTCTTGTCTAGTGTCGCAGAACCTGTCACTAGACAGGAGGTGCGTCCCGTCCGATGTTGCCAGACCTCCGCACGGATATTTCGTGCACTCCAGCACGGCAAAATACTTTGTTCTGATTGGTCCGTTCATTCAAATTTATAATGCTTATAACTAATTAACTATTGCGAATTTTCAAAAACGGCTTTGTAACTTTGCTCACATCACGACCAACTACCTGCCAGCAAAGTATATGGAAAACTTCCTGAATTACCCTGTATATCGAAATAATAACATTGTTACTTTACATGTAACTTCCATGTTATATTGCCGTAATAAAATGTGTTCACTGGATAATTTGGTCTTCCTCATATAAGTTTACTCTTAAAAAAAAAAAAAATGGGTTGCAGGTTTTGTTACCGACAGAGCTATTGTGACCATCGGGCCCTTCCTATGTCACTCGCTGGTAGCATGTAAACGACTGCGAGTCAACCGATACTATCCGATAAACTGGGTGGCGAAAGTTCTCGCGCACTCTCGAAATAATCGGGCAATCGACGCAGAAACACAGATTGCGAAGACTCGCGTATATATCACGCGATGTATATTTATCCATCAAGTTAACCACCGATTGCGGTCAAACGAAATTTCCCACGCAACGTTTCGTACCATGAATACGAAACGAGCTAATGACTTTCCGCTAGGTTGTATTTAATGAAGTCGTGGGTCGAGCGACGAGAATTGGCAATATGCTAATAGCGAAATTGGCATTAATCGTATAATCGGGTAAATACACTCCACCAGATCGAACGAGATCCACCGAATGGATTTTATTAGTTGGGATGAGAAGAACAGAGTACGAGTGGAGCTTGTTGCTGCACATCGTGGAAGGCAAAGCGGCGGTACGACAGTCACGAAAATAAAAAATTTTATGCAAATCTTATGGCGATAAATAAGTACGTTGCAGCACCGAGCAGAGGTGCCTTGCGGGTTTCGATATAAAAATCGCTGCGTGAACACGCGCTCTGCAGTTATGCCCGCAGCGCGACAAAATTGATCGTTCGTTAACGACGCCTGGTTTCTATCTGTATATTTATGCAGAACAGCGTCGGGACGCTCGGGGTGGGAGAGCAGTCGTCGACGGGGGAGGATGGGGCGTTTATCATTGGCACCGCATCCTCGTGCTGCACCTCGACGGAATGATTTATTACCGGGAAAGGCTTGCAACGCTACTGAACTGACGCTGCTGGTGATGGTGGACCGCAGCAACGCGCACCACGTCGGCTCCTTTTACGGCCCCTATATCTTCTTCTATGTGCTCTCCTCTGGCGTAGATCGATTTATGGATTATGAATTATCGGGGTCGGTCGTCTTTCCAGCTTTCGAGCTTGGGGCAAAAATATTGTTTTACAAGAACAAAAATCACAAAGTGAATAATAATATTAAAAAATGCAATTATTAAGTAAATTAAAAATTCATTCTAACCATAACTCGAGAATGCCTCGATCGATCAAACTGAAATTTCGCACATAGCTTGTGTGGTCAATAGTCAATGTTTCTTCAAAATTTCATTAAAAAAGATTGTTTTTTTTTGTACGCGTTTTTTATTTCTTCGTAAATGTCTGTGTGCACTGTAGCTTTTACCATTTTTTTATATCGGGGCAAAAAGTTATACACAGACGGAGTATGATCGGCTGATGATCCCTATTAAATTTTGGGAGAATCGATCGAACCCTTTAAATGTTATGTCATTTTGAACTTTTTGAATATCATAAAAAAAAAATTATTTTCTTTTACACGCCATTTTCCGTATTAAATATTCGTCTATGGACAATATAAGGTATAGATTCGTGATCAGTGTAGGATAATACATTAAATATAGTCCCGGAGTGACGATTAACGAAAAAAGTTTATCAGTAGTTTGTACAGCCGAAATTGCAAAAATGAGGGACTTTGCGTATTTTCAAACATCGATTTCTTTGCTTCACGATAGCATCGCGGAAAAAACCGGGTACCTATCGTGTTCTACGGACAGAAATACATAAAATGATGGATATGACGGGATTGAAAACGGTAGGTGACGAGGTAACATTTGGATTTCTTGAATAAAAATAAAATAATTTTTTCTTACTCCCGTCTGGAAACATCGTGCAAAAAAAGCTTGAAATAATTTAAGATAAAAATTTTTTTTATTGAAATTTTCATATTGCTTCCTCATAATGTTCCTTCCTTCGCGAAGCTTCCTGTATGAGGAAGCCAAAAATGCAGAAAATGCTTTCTCGTAGAAGAAGCTTTGCGAAGAAAGGAACATTATGAGGAAGCAATATGAAAATTTCAATTTTCAATTTTTATGAGAAAGCGATATAGAAATTTCAATGTTTAACTTCTCATTACTACACCGAAAAAAGGTTTGGTAACATCAAACAAAATTTGTTTAAATCAACCAAATCCGTCGGTTGCAGGTGGCGACGGAAATACTTAGTTATTTACATTATTTGTTACTAATTAATTTCATACATGGTTACGTCGTGTTTTATATGTTCAATTGTTATCAGTACATCGCTGCTCATCAATATAACACAATTTTTTACAAATAAAAATTCTATATATCCTAGCGAGGTTCGAACCCCGAAACTATCGCATCCTGACCTAGTACCTCACCACTACGCTACAATCACTTATTGATATGTGTAATCTTGAATCGGATATATAAGTTATTCTCCGTCATTAACTTAGACTGAACGTCGATGATTTGACATTGAAATATCGAAACAACTAGAAAGATGTTTATTGTTTGTATAATATTTGTGAATGACTAAATTGACGTCTTGTCGAATTGAATAAAATAATTTTCAAGCTGACAAATGTTCGTATATATACGAACAAAACCAATGACATTTTTTTTCAAATTGACCAAATATACATTTAAGTCAAAACAATATACCTTCTGTATGGTGACAGTACATTCGATTGAATCGAAAAAAAGTTGTTGATTTAATGCAGTTTTGGTTCACTTTGAACCAACGTTGTTATAATCGCAATAACTGCTATACGCAATTGACACAGTCACACCAGTTTTATTATTTCAACAATGGTGCAGCCTATTTAACTGCGCCTGGATTGATTCAAATCGACTTTCCGTGACCGCAGCTGTGAGGTTGATATTACCAAAACTTTTTTTCGGTATATGACACACGCTGTTAGTATGTGATTAATATGTGTTTAGTATATGTTTACACTCTCAAATCATTTATGTAATGGAAATATATTATTAACCAGCGTAAATATTACTAACCAGCGTGCCATCTTATGTTTCTTTGACTAATCGGAACCCAAACGGCATCCTGTTAAGGTCAAATACATCGATTATCATAGCATTTTTATCGAAGATCGAAAAAATGGTATTGTACTGATAACTTGAATGTTTTTTTATTTTTGTAATTTTTTCACAAAAAATTTCGTGTGTAAAGATAAAGAATAAAAAAAAGTTTATGGATTTTTTTATCCCCCTTTTTTGCCAAATCGACATATTTGTAAGCGACGATCGTATTTTATTTATGTAATTGGTTTTTAAATCTAAAAAATGTTAGTACTTCTTTCACGACTTACCGAAGCGTCATAGAAGCTCAGTAAGTCTGAACTCTCAGTAAAAAAGAAAATATTTTTATAAAAATAAATACTACTCCGTTGATGCACGCTAGTTAATTGTGTATCTCTTTATTGTAAGTGGTGTGTATTATTTCCGTTTCACTGAAGTTTTGGGGTCAGTGACTCGCCCCAAGGCTATGCAGAATCACCCGGGATAATCTCGGGGGTTCATGCAGCAGGGATAATTAAACGTGAAACATGAGCAAAGTTCATTTTCGTTATAACATGGTACATCATTTATGGTGTATGCGAGCACCGCTGGTTGGCTGCGTTGACTGGGCTGAAATTAGGATACCTTTGCACCTTTGCACTAAACTACTAAATATCCAGCACTTCGGTTCCCGAACTCGTGGGATATTAAATTCGGTACAGTACAGTGTTATCCTACGTAGTCAACGTACTATAATTTTCGACTTCTACGATATTCCGGTTGGGTGTACTCGACGCCCATTGGATTAGTACAGATACCGTGGGCCAAATCCCACGGAGATTCTCACCGCGTGCCTTTCATCTCTTCAGCACGCATCGCTCAGTCCTGTGCTTTTTCATGCGATGTTTGTAATTATATATATACAATATCGCGATACTAATTCAAAAGGCGTGAAGGCCTTTCTCGTCACTTTTTGAGATAAAAAATCGAAAATTTGGAAACATTTTGTGTCTGTCTCGAAGGTAATTTTCTACTTTCGGAATGAACGATTACAGATATTATAAAATAATGAATGAGGTATTTTATACAATTTTTATGCATTTTTTTCCCTGATGGTATCTGCGATACACTATCATAAAATTTGTGTCATTGAGCATGAGTTGCTCAAAGATGGATAATAAAATACTGTTAACAGTATTTTATTATCCAAAAGTGTATTAAATCCACAGCTGAGATGTATGAAATGGATTAACACATACTTGTGCTGTAAATTTAAGAATATTATAAGAAATTTATCGAATAAAGGATTGAAAATTACCCAGTAAAAAATAATTTCATAACATCGGAATGCAAAATTTTGTAAAAATAATTTTGTTAAAGTGACAAACTCGTTTGTCACTTATTACGAACTTGTCCTTTTATTTCCTGTATTATTGACAATTTTACTTTGTACTTTTGTTTGTAAAACAAAAAAATTGACAAATAAAAAATTGTGACCGTTTGTGGACAATAAGTTGTTGTAAAAAGTACAAACTTCTTTACTGTGTACAATGCATGAGTATTAATTCGATCATTAATGAACTTGTGTATAAAAATTAATCTACAATTTCATATATTCAATGTCCAAGACGGAAATTAATATAAAATTTCCTATTAAACGAGTGGTTAAAGTTATTAAAAGTTTAGGTCTTCAACATGCAACATGAAGTACCGCCGCCTCTGAAATTTTATGCACACGGGTATATTGAAATCAAAGGCTGATTGAAAATATACAAAGACACGATTGTAATTTAATATAATTGAAAACCCATAATTTCGTTTATTTATTTCGACATGTGGTACTTTAATTTGAAATTATGAAAATCAATTAACAGTCTGGCCAAGTGAGTATTCGGGTTCGAGTCTAATATACTTCTCTGTCTATACGCCACTTTTTGTTAAAAAACGCCGCTTTTTGTTAAAAAATGTTACTTTTTTAAGAAATGGTCCGACTTTCGAATTTCAAACGCCATTTTACAGAGGGCACGTCAGGCTATTAGAAAAAAATAGTCCCATTGTATTCTCTTCAAAAAGTCTATTTATTTGGACATCTGAACATCGGGAAAAGTCGATGGTTTGTAACATGGAAAAAATCAATGAAAACGCAAAAAAAAATGATTTTGCATGGGTTTTAACGTTTATTTTTCTTGAATCATTGTAGTCTATTAAGGATAATGATTCTTATACTGATGATATAGGTATAAAAAATTATAAAAACATTAAAATGCCGACTATATATATGTCCAAGTTATATAACAGTAACTAACATTCGATAGTTCTGAAAAAAATCACTTACTTAGATAAAATACTAACGGGAACTCCTGACTGGGGTATTTTGGTACCCCAAGCGCGCTGTATTAGCGTCCTGTACAATAGCCAGCGAGTAACCGGCCTCCGCATATCGTCAGATCATGGAACTAAAATATCGTGGGAGTCCCAAGTCGATAATGTCAATTTCTACTTTAGGAGCGCAGTTTGAATATCGTCTGGGGTACTTTTGTACCCCATACATGAGTTCTAGAGTTGAAAGAGGCGGTTCGGCGTTGCTGAACCGTTCGGTACTGTACTTGAAAAAGCAAGCACCAGAGCAATACTATTCGTATAAACATGTAACTGAAATGCCAATGCCGGCAATGAATTTACAAAACAATTTATATAAATTGGCAGCAACGTGTGTCGCGGTTAGATGGCAAATGGGCATTACCGTTTGTCGCACACGAAATCATGCTGGGAAAGGTACAAGACTCATCAGTTTACATATGGAAGCATTAAGATTAACGTTATAAATAAACGTCAATAGAATCGATGCTCTAATGCCAGAAGGGCATACTTATGCACAGCCCACATGGCGTTATGGCATCAAGCCATCAAAATGAACACCCAAAAAGTTTGATACCATGACAAATGAATACGAAGAGACTATACCGTGAAAGTGACCGCACAACATATTGCCACCAGGCAGCTCTGCATGAAAACGTGTCGACACCAAACAACCATACATGGTACAATTGAACATTATATAACTCTGCACCAAGAACAGGATATTTTGTGCCAGTTCGCAGGCGATATGTCTCAAGAAAAGACCCTCTGAAATATCTTGTACTTGGTGTAGAGTTATCTGGTGTTTAGTTTTATCTTGTACGGTGCTTTTGGTGTCGAGTTGCATTAGTGCAGAGCCGACTGGTAGTAAGATGTTGCGATCTCACATTCACGGTGTAGATTCATCGTGTTTGATTTTCAGAGTGTCGACTTTTTCAGTGTTCATTTGATATTACCACCTTACTGACTCTTTGTTTTTTACCCGCCTCTCGTCGTAGGTAAACCACGACTCAATTTTGTTTTCACTAATTCTTGTTACTATTCGAACTGTTGTAATTGTGTGTCGACAATCTTATCGATGTTATTTTTACCGGAAAAAGGTAAAAATAAAAACTTAATCTCGAAGCTGTTGAGGATTAATTCGATTTTTATTTACATTTGCGCGACAGCAGATAAATTGCCTTTTTCAATGTGTTTATTCGACCGTTCTTTTCGTGAGTTTGCCGTCCTGGGAGGGGAAAATACGTAAAATAAAAGCGAATACCTTTTTGAAATGTAATTAACGTCATGCGGCCGGCAGTTACATCGTGTTACGTACCCTTGCAAGAGCTACGACGACCTTGGTTAGCTACTTCGGAAACGAACCGCTCGGTGGAATGAGGCAAAAAGCGACAAATCGGACGATACCAGAGAAACACCCGTCAACGGTGGGTTGCCGTGTCGCTATAAACTACGAGGGAACGAGGAAAATCGAAGCGAAAACGAGAGGCGAAGCGATATACAGTGAGAGTGATGCACGTTGATTGGATCAGTTCCAGAGGACTGCGAGGGGGGGGGGGGGGAGAATCTTCTGGGATATCTCTCAAGTCTTTTTCTGAATTACTTACCCACATATACCCAAAATTACAGTAGCAATATCTTTGTTGGCAACAGTACGACAATAGCTCGTCAAACTTGGGCAAGCAATTTTGCAATTATTGCATTAAAGTGCGTCCGAATTTGTAAGTAAAGGCACTGCAACAGAGTGCAGGCAACTGGTGGGGAAATATTAGGGAAACAATTCAACGAGAGAGGTTTCTTTACATACATGCATGTAAATCCGCAGAATACATATTTATAAGAGCTCCTTATCATTGTGACTCGAACTTAGAACTTGGAAATATATCCGCCCAGGTTTAAAATGGCAATGGTTGCGTTATTATGCCCTATGATTTGGTGATACTTTCGGCGACATTTTATGACGCATTCTGGTGTGCAAATGTGGACGCACCTTGCCGACAAAATCACTTGCCGAAATTTGATGAGCGATTGTCGCACTCTTATCAATACATGGTTATTTGGGCATTAATCCCGTACTCAGGACTGTTGGCCCATTTCACTGCTCTCCCAAGGGCCTATTACCGCGCAAATGCCTTATTTTTTTTTACTTTGCAAAGGTAATAACTACAACCGTACACCGCTCGCAACATACGTTGCGTCTAGACCGGCGAATAGCGAGTGCGCTTGGTGAGAACCAGAAATGAAAAGTCTCTCTTTTGAGTCAAAACGTTAGCCCTTTACTCGGAGATGGAGACCTCGTCGTACTGCTGTGGATATACAAGTGTTACGTCCTGATAAGCATTTTCCTGCATCTACGGTAAAGGAGATTTCTCTCCCTATTACACGTTTATCGCATGTGACGCTTTATCAGAACAGTGCCCCTTTTGAATCTAACTGTAACGGCCCTGCATTGCATATAAGAGGACGCTTCGAATGAGAGAAGCATATAGGTGACATTAGCGCAGTGGTTAGCGCTCTTACTCAGTAACCGATTAATCCGGGTTCGAATCCCGGTGATCACCATATGTTTTCTCTCTTCGATACTTCGCCCGTCCATCTGCAATACTAATATCTACAGGTCCCCAAACTCTCCGCTCGATCATTACATGGTGTCAGAAGTTATCGAACCAAAAACAACACGTCCACACAACGCATCTGAAGCAACCACGGTACGACTCTTAGGTAAAGCGGCATGAGACACAGTCCTAGAAGACCGCATATACAGGTCGGCACGCAAAGCGATAAGACCGACGACGAGAGCAAGGGCCTGGCACTGAAGAGCTGCGACGAGGGATTCAACGGGCGAGGGAAGAGCTCCGACGAGGGACATAGGCACCGGTACCATGGCTGTATTAGTTATCGCGTAATGCGAGATCCGCAACTCTACACAGTCGACGAGGACGTCGATTTCAGTAAGAGGGGGTGTGTAACGGCCCTGCATTGCATATAAGAGGACGCTTCGAATGAGAGAAGCATATAGGTGACATTAGCGCAGTGGTTAGCGCTCTTACTCAGTAACCGATTAATCCGGGTTCGAATCCCGGTGATCACCATATGTTTTCTCTCTTCGATACTTCGCCCGTCCATCTGCAATACTAATATCTACAGGTCCCCAAACTCTCCGCTCGATCATTACATAACCTTTCAGAAATTTATTCAGGGATAGGCTGAGAATGCATGCCGAAATGAATATAGATAATCCTCTGAGGTGTCTAACACGTTCAAAATATTATGATTCTTCGCTTGACCCTGACATACCGTAGCAAGGCTGTATAATAAGATCCCTCACGGTCGCGCAATGCTGCCCGCCACTGACTGAAGGCCAGCGTTATCTCCAAACGTCGAGTTCATTGCTCTACACTCTGGTCCTCTTTAAGAAAGACCGAAAACCTCGACTTCTTAGTCTTTAATTATCACCATTTTAATTTAATAAGACCCCGATCGGTTATTAATTATCCTCGAATGATTTTAAAATAATTAATTGTTGCCCAAAAAAATAAACAACCAGAAAAACGAAGAATCAAAATAAGGTAATGTGTTCGAAGATAAAAAGGCGAAATAAAATAAAATAATTTGAATCTTAAATGATTCGATGACTTACGGTGATTGTCAATGAATGACACTTATGAATGAAACGATCAGAAATGGATGAAAGATGTCGATTCCGGATTCCGAATTTCGAATTCCTCCTTCCTTCCTTCCTTCCTTCCTTCCTTCTTTCAGGGAAAGTTGCTTAAATCAATCAGCGAATATCGAAGATAATGAATGAACAAAGAATGTTGTAGGTGATGAAATAATTTTTCGTTGAACTTCGATTTATTTGTCCGTTGAGATATAAAAATTTTATTTAATTATTGACTTCAAAATTCAAAGTCCGAAATTTAATCATCGAAATAACTCTCGAATGGATACAACAAGTGATAGAGTTGTTAACAATCGCAACTTTCGCGCAGAGGTGTCGTTCTTATATGTGACAAAGCGACGTTTCGCGAAGAGGTAGAAGTGTGTCGCCCGCAAAAAAAGACTGTCGCAGGAACAGAAGCAGTGGCGAAGAACAACAATCTGCCGTCCGCCATTGGCGGTGCCTCTTTTTTTGTTTTCATCGGGGGGCACCCGCGTCTCCGAGCTATCCGTTGCATCAGCCGCCCCCTTGTTTGGTGAATATCGATCGGTTTTAGCGTCTTCCGCAGCTTATTTTAATAATTTCAAAATTCTGGTTTTTACAATGTTTTTCGGGATAAACAAATTAATTTGACAATTTTCAATTTAAATAATAAGTATTTACAAATTTGAACGAAGTTTCTACGATTCTCCTGTCAAAAGTTATAATCCTGATTTATGAAATTGTTATAAATATTATCTGTAAATTCCTGTTTTTCAACGGATAATTATTTAATGTCTCTAAATATCTTTCTCTGATGATAATAATTAATTCCCTGCTTTTAACTATCTTATTTGACTATTCTAATGATAGTAAAATATGATTTTAATGTGTTAATTAATTTCCCTGATGATTATAATAATAGATAATAATAAGTCATACATTTTTATGACAACTTTATATTAACGATTTGACCCAAACTATGTTTCATTCGTGATTCTATTAGATAATTAATTAATTTATTATTTTCTGGCAAAATTTCCACGTTTGGTATATATTGTGATGTTGTTTTTATTAACAACAATCAAACATATTTTAAATAATATTTTGAATAATGATGCCCTGAGAGGTGCTGCACTCGTCAGCGCCGACGGTGATTTTTCCAATCAGTCGCCTCGAGACAGTCACACGGATTCTCTGGCTGCGTATGTGCGTCGCTAATGAATACGTAATCCATTATCAATGATTACTTGTTTTTTTATACATTTTCTGTGGATTTTTCTATGACTTTTCTAACTATTATTTTATTACCAATTTTGTGGATTTTCGCCGGTTGCGTCAGTGAATTTTTGGTAAAATTCACCGGACGTAACACAAGGAAAGACATACAGAGGTAGTGAGCCTCTGAGAGAATATCAAATGGCCTAAGATGTGATCAAATAAATGTTTGGCCGATACTTAGATTAAAGTAGGCACACCATATATTGTGAGATGATTTTCACATGGATTCAAGTGATTATACAGGGTTTGAGCCAACTTGCTCATTAAACTTAAATTGAAGGACTCTAACTAACAAGGCAAGAGATTTTGCAGCGGAATCTTGCTCGATCTGTGTAAACTCCAGTGAGGCAGCTAGTTCGATGGTCGTTGAATAACTGGTTTGAAACACAAAATCGTAGCACTTTGTTATACTAAATTTATTATCCCCATACTACTAATGTGCGAGAATTTTAACACTATATAACTAGACAATAGATAGATTTTATATATATATGGGAGGAAACAGGAATATTTACTCGGGGGCAAGAAATTGATGATGCTCCGGGAGGGCAATATTTGAAACACAGGAGATGGAAACTTATTATACCAGTGGAAATTTAAAACAGCGGTGAGAAGAGAGGTGAGAATGTTGTTCGTGAGGGACAGATAAAGTATTTCAAAAGAAAATGTATTGGGTTTTCGGGAGTGACACATTTGATGGTCACGCGTTGATTAATGGATAGAAACTGGGGTAAAAGAATATGGCACTGACGATTATTCCGCAACTTATGAGAGAAAGAAAAATTTAGGAAGAAGAAGCATTTAGGGCTTCGTGCAAGGAAAATATATTTCGTTGGGTGAAGTTACTGCGTTTTAGAGTAGAGTGTGAAAGATTGTGAATGGGAGTTGAGATCGGAGAAAATGGCCAACAGCCATAAATTACGGGTGACACACGTATTAAGATACGGAAAGAGAAAATACCATCCGGTAGGCAGGATGTATCGTAACTGACCTGATGCTGTTGTTGGCAGTGTTGCCTGGATTGAACTTGTTTCTAAAGAAAAAAAAATTGAACAAGTTTGTTTCTAAAATTTTAATTCTTGTGTCTCTAACTTTTTTAGCATCAGTCGGATTCTCTGTTGTTCCTTCCTGAAGTCATTTTTCAAGTGTCATCTATGTTCCAGTCTTCTCACGTTTGTCCCCAGTTGGATCGTTGAGGAGATGAATGAGTAGAATGGGCCATTCATTCAGGATGTACGAAGCGGATAATCGACTTCGCATCATCCAGGATTACTCGAGCGTCGCGTGTGAGTACTTGCTAGGTCACTTGCTTGACTCGATCCTCGTCATTTCGAAGCTTTCATGCGCTTCTCCACGCTAGCCCATACAAATTTAATCATCGCAGCGTAGGCTCGTCGCCCGAAGCTCTTCCTCCCATTGGACTTTCAGTGCAGTCCTACCCTCTCTCGCTGAACTACTACAGTTCTCTGTACAGCCGGTGGTATTATTGGATGAGATTCGAGTGTCTGCTGACGCTCGAGAGGGCCTCAACTCCCACCCGGAGAGGACTCCAATCCAGCTACAGCACAAGCACCTGACGCACATTTACAAATGCGCACATGTTCGATTATCTGGTGAAAATAAACGTCAAATGCACGAACAGATAGGTCCATTGGTATTAACCGTTGAGATTCTTTTTCACTATGTGCACAACTTTTCTATGCCGTACGCTGCAAGATATTTACGGACGAGAGTAGTACTTGTGAAATGGGGTTTTTCGAACAAAAAATGGAACGAACAACAAAAAAAAATAAAAAAATATGGTCGATCATTCGGAAAATAAATTCTATTAAGTTACAAGAAACTAGAATAAAAAATGAATTGCGTAATATTTTCGAATATAGATTTTATCGGAATGTATTACACATGCAACACATACAGATATTATAGCAACACATCTAGTAGATGTATATTTGATTAAATGAGTATAAGATTTATTCTAAAGTCTCACCGCCTGTAGAAGCGGCAGCCCTTCTTTTCCGCATATATCTTTTCACCACAGAGCCGATCGAACACTTTCATTTCTCCACAAACTCTATGTCACACGCGGCTGATCTTTCACATTTGTAATTTTAACACGCGTTATCCAAGACATTTCGATTGTACACATTTCGATTATACACATGGCTTGACGCACAAGCCGTTTGAACGCACGATTTCTACGGCGCTTTTTATTTCAACGCAAATCAATTGCACACATTCTTCTCTACACCTACCTGGTACTACACACGCACATTACAACACTGCCCGATAGTTCACAACGGTTTTACAACGCATTTCGATCCATCACGTTCAATCCAACACAAAGTTTTCCAACAGATTTCGATTGTACACATTATTTCTGTCGGCATCGACTGATGAGAATATCTCGCATAGATAAGATAGAGCTGAGAGTGGGTCGTCTTGCAGGCAGAGGTTCTTACTCGAGTTTATCAGTATCGGGGTAGCCCATACGCGAATTTCTCAGTATTGGGGTAGTCCACACTGATGGACTCGCGTGAGAACCTCTGCCTGCAAGCCGAACCACTCTCAGCTCTACCTTATCTATGCTGGAATGTTGTAATGAGCGTGTGTAGTAACAGCTAGGTGTAGAGAAGAATGTGTGCAATTGATTTGCGTTGAAATAAAAAGCGCGGTAGAAATCGTGCGTTCAAACGGTTTGTGCGCCAAGCCATGTGTATAATCGACATGTCTTGGATAACGCATGTGAATATTCAAAATGTGGAGGAATTGCGCTGTGTTCGATGAGGTTTGTGGAGAAATAAATGTGTTGGGTCGAGACTGTCGCGTATTGAGTTGCGCGATATAATTCGTGCGTTCCAACGATTTATAATCGTTGTATAATCGAAATGTGTACAATCGAAATGTCGTGGAAAACGCGTGTGAAGATTAAAAATGTGAAACATCAGCCGAGTGTGACATAGAGTTTGTGGAGAAATTGATGTGTTGGATCGGCGCTCTGGTGAAAAGAATTGTGCAGAAAAGAAGGGCTGCCGCTATCCACCACGGAGCGGAACCGTAGACCAGAGAGAACGATTCTCCTGTTTAATGCGCCTCGAAATCGATGTTGAATCGAAGCTCTCTCTCGGCACTGAGTCTTGGCCTCGAATAATAGCTCGCAAAAGAAAAGAAAATGCCGAAATCAATAATTAATCCTATCTAATTAAATTCGAACCCTTCAGATTGCCCCGGCCCCTGTCGGTGGGGAAAGCGTGTGGTCGTCGGGACTGAAAATCTACGGTAACGCGTTCTTTCGACGCGCCAAAAAATGCCGCGTCACAGTTTTTAGAATACCACCACGCAACATTAAAAAAATTTGTTTTGATTAAAAAAAGCAACACTAAAACTCCAGTGACAGATCGATGTTTCAATGTTTTGAAATAATGGCGAATCGACATAAAAGATAAGGCGAGTGGAGCGTGGAAGCTGAAAAGCATGAAATAGTTTTTATATACATTGATATATAGGTATATACATATATATATATATATATATATATATATGTGTGTATATCAGTATACAAGTTATTCCGTCTATGCGATTCGCGCATGTCGAAGAGGGTGGTAAGCTGTGCACGATATCCGGGGATTTCTCGCGCGCCAATCTCAGGGTTCCAGTGGTTGGAGGGTAGTGAGCCTCCGTACTCCCGAGGATTCCCATTTCGTTCTTTCTTATATCCCCGCGCATCCCAATATCCGGGGCTGCGAAACTGAGAGACGACGCGGAACTCGCGTGTATGCGGATCTCCACGCATCGCATACTTGGTTATAGATATAGTAAATGCAGTAACACGATGAGGGGATATGGAACTTGGAAGCACACAAATCCAGCGGAAGTAGGGAAACTTACGCGGGGGCGCCGCCTGCTACGTAGGTATCTGTATTCAAAGCTCGTGGCCTTCAACGCTCTAAGGCATGACTGTGCACAAACTTTTGGCGTTGCGGTGCTCTCCCATCTCTCGTGACCGAAAGTACACTACGTGCATTCACTCTACGATATTATGCATACTTTCGCATGGGCATTTGATAAACGCTCGCATATTGAGGAACGACGAAATTGATGCAATGAGGATCATCTAGCGGAGAAGCTTTTCTACGGGGAGTAGATTAGAGGAAGTTCTGAGGAACCTTTAAGCATCGACGCAACACAGTCAAGGCAACGTGACATCGCTATTTCCGCGCCCGACCAGGGCTCAGTCGGTAATAAAATCTACCCATGTGCGAATATCTGTACGGTGCCGGAGTTATAAAACCGGCCCAGAATTCGGATAGGCCCGATTGCCAAATCTAGTTTGCCAATTCTCGGACAGTATTGGCAAAAAACATTATCAGTAATGGGCCTATGCAGCTTGCCAGTACGGGGCCAAGTCCCGACCTTCTCATATGGTCCAGAACTGGGACAGTTACAGTTGCTGAATCTTAATTGCCCGCTCTGTCCCCGTACAGATGAAAAACTTCACCAAGAATGGGCCAACCTTGATTGCCAGTACTGGAAAAAGTCCCGAACCGGCAATAGGGCCCAATACTAGAACAGCCCTTGTTGCTTAGTCTTGTTCAACGACCAGGGCCTAGTGCTCATGAACAACTTCACCAAGAGTTGGCCATCGCTAATAGACCCTATTAGATAAAATCCTTTTTAAGATAAAATTTTATATCCGTCGTAGTACTGGGCATGTACTGGTTGCCAGAGTTCAACCAATGGTTTCATAATATCAAAGTACGAAAAAGATAAATTACAAATCAATTTTATATAGAACTCAGTGACTGAAGAATAAATATTGGTGTATTGTATACCTTTTCAATCGTATGAAGTTAGTGTGACAATATATATGCAAGTGTTTGCTCCAGTGATGTACAAGTTTCGAAACGTTGTTCTTCAACATTTGCATAGCCAAGTAGGCAAGATCTAGGACTAGTAATCGTAGGCTCGCAGATTCGAATCCCATCACCGGTCGAAAAATGTATTCCAAGATTTCAAATAAAATAACAACAATACAGTAAACCTCGATCAGAGAAGTGAATTAAACAAACAGACAGATGATAAAAACATTCATTTTTACATATATATAAAATATATAAATCTTACTATATATAAAAATCTTACAATACAGAATCACAAACGGAGACGCATTTTTATTTTTATAGACTCGTGAAAAATAACATAGATGGTAATGAATAATATGTAGGGATAAAATTATGAGCTATGAATAGTGAAGAACTATACATCCTCATATGTGGATAATGTTAACTCATAAATCAAGGATGGCTGAGAAAAATTTGTCGAAAAAAATGAGGTAAAAGCCGATAGATTGACAGTAACGTACAACTTCAATTAGTTCGGATAATCGAAACGAAAATTTATTTACGGCTTTATAATGCGTACATAAATAAGACAGATACAGATGAGATAATAATATATATTAAACTTCGAAACATATTTTTAACATATTTCCAACATCGAAATCTTATTTCAAGGGTTCTGTGAGATTAAGTCAATAAAGTCAATAAACTCTTTTGAGCAGCGAAATCTCGAAGCCGCTTCCGTGTGAAGTATGAATGTATGGCGATTCAAACGAATTGGTATTGAAATTAGTCTCTGATACGCGCTGTCCAACTCTGCTGGAGTGGGTGAAATTGCTCGAAAAAGCCAGTGTGCGAGCGAATTGACGTTCGGAGAGGAAACGCTGTAACATGCTCGAACCTGGGTGCGGCTCTTGTCGCGGCGAGTAACAATGTATAATGTTTCATGTTAACGTTCGGATAACCGAGCATTCGGATAAACGGAGTCATGGTTAAGATAATTGAGGGTTCGGATGATCGAGGTTCACCCGAGCAGAATTTGCCGTCGGGCTGACGTCAGGCACTACCTAACGCTTCATCAGATCCTGATAAGGCACCTTATCAGGCCCTGATCAGGTATGTAACGCAATTGCCCTTTAAGGTCCTGATCAGGCTGCCTGATCACGGCCTAATCAAGGTGCCTGATGGCCGTCTGAGAAAAATATAATAAATACTTTTTATTTATTAACGTTATTTTATCGGACTTGTGAACCTTTTATATTTGTTCTTCGGATTAAATTAACTAATTACTACAATCTAAATCGCGGAAAAATTAATTTTTATTTAACTCTTGGTCGGACTTGAACCAGCTACCTTGCCAATGGGGACTGCTTTGGCGGCGCCTTAACCATCTCGGCTATCCTCAACTTGAGGAACATAATGTCAAATTTGCTTTTAAGCTCCGGTAGAAGGATATACACGACTAGATCTACTTTTACAAAGTGCCTCACACGTGCATAGCCGGCGAAAAATAAAATTCAGTGAGAATTTTGAACACTTTCTAATGAGATAAAAAACGGAAAAAATCAATCATATGTAAGGTGCTAGGAACATTGATTTTGTATAATAGTAATGTAGAAAAATTGCAATAAATAAAAAATAAATGTTCAACAAACAATCAAGGAATCTTTTTTATTAAATCGATTGAATTATTTAAATTATTTATTTACTTATTAACTTATTACATTATCCAAAATTCGTTGCAAGATTTAGTAAAAAAAAATTTTCCAACGTAAGAAAATTCTATTCAAAATTCACATCAACTGTAAAAAATGTACGAATTTATTAGAAATTAGAAAAAAAGGTTAACTAATTCTTTTCTAAAAGTTTATTTTTCAAATACCTTAGAATCATTTTTTGAAATTTTCATTATGCAAAATCAATGTTCTCCAGGCATGCAATATGCAGGCTTGCCTGATTCACCTGCTAAGGCCCTGATCGGGGTACTATCAGGCTAGCTTCGTCAAAAGCGAAGGATATCCAGTCAGGTGTCCCCTACCTGTACGTTATCGGGCCCTGATCAGGCTGGCATCAGGCTGGCATCAGGCTCGCCTCATCTGAAATGAGGATTATTTAGTCATGCTTTACGATCTGCACCTTATCAGGCCCTCATCAGGCTCGCCTGATCAGGCACGCCCTGGCTGTACCTTATCAGGGCCTGATAGGGTATCAGGCAGCCTGATCCCAATTTCTGCTCGTGCAGATAATTGGTTCAAATTCTACTTTATATTTAATATTGCGAGGAGGATATATTTTTATCCAGTATTTCTAAAGTGTAATCAGTAATGTTGATACGATTTCACAACCGGCAAGAAGGAAATGCTTTTTTCAGGAAGGATAGCTAATGAGCTATCCTTCCGTAAAATGTTACGGATTCTGTTTTTACGAAATTTTACGAAAATTGTTTGAAAATGCACATTGTGGAAAATGGAAATGAATTAATTTGTGCGTTTGCAAATTGATCATCATCGTTGATATATTGTAACGAATATGTAGCAGACTATTCGTTAAGGCACACGATATTAGTTAGGTTTGACAATAGACGAACGAACGGACGTTCGATACCAGACCAATCGTCATGACAGGCGAGACCGTCCAAGCGAACAGACGTGTGACATTACGTGATCGGGATAATTAACGTTTATCATTATTAATAATATGTGCCCCAAAACCAAATACGCGCGTTATTCATTCGCTCGGTCGTTACAATATATATATTCAGTACCAGTGCGTTGGTCTAGTGGTTAGCGTGCTCGCCTCTAAACCAAAACACCAGTAGGTCGAGGGTTCAATTCCCGGTGCTGTCGTTTTGTCGAGAAATATAAATATGGGCGGGACATAGCTCCAGATATATACTTTTTGAGGCACACGCGTTCATGTGCGTATGTACCACTAGTATATAGCTGTAGTCTATGTTTACATTCTCGGTGAAACTGGACGTAGCTCCGGTGCCGTGAAGCGAATCTAAGACCGACTGTATCGGCATAGGTTTTCTGCAGTTTCCCTATGTCTTTAGTTGCAAGACTAAGGCGATTGTGATACAGGGGGGAAGTCGGCTGCAGTCGCAAAATGGGGGGGGACTGGCTCGGTGCGTAAGGACGGTAAACAGAAATGGACAATAAATAAAGTGAAGACTACTAATTACGCATCAACGGAGCTGACCCGCTACAAGGCAGTAGATTTGAAAAGCGGTCGACAATAACAATAAATAAATAATATATATATATTCAGTAGATTTTCTTTTACCTGCGTCAATTTTTACTAATATTATTTTCACTTTGAATAACATGGTACTCACAATATATCGTACATCCTTCACTTGACAACTGACCGTCGACTTTATATTTTAAAGGAAAATTGGATTAACGTTTTACATGAGTAGGTCTCTAATTAACGAATTTTCACCTATTTCGTTTTTCCTCGGTCATTTCCCCAGTTCCCGAATGTTATGTAAATAGCACCAAAACCAGTTACGATGTTGCAAATCGCAGAGGTAGATCATACGGAAAAGGATGCGGGCGTTGGAAATAATGAAACAGCGTTTTGCAGATATAGGACAATTATTGTCCAATTATTCCACACTTATCTATCTTATCATCTTATTTTCTTATTTATAACTTTATATCCTCATCGTTCATCAGCAGGAAAACTCGTCACACGAGTGTAATAATCGTGATAGAGTTGGTAGTGGATGAACTCTGTGCGGGGAGAAGCATTGGAGGAAATGCATAACTGGTATACTGATCATACATTTTTGAGGAATATTGCGCCGAGGATACACTTCTCGCATCACTTGTTCCGCGCTTCTTCAAGTTTTTCTCCCCCCCATTGTGTCAATTGTAAGAGTTAAAAATACTACGGGTACATACAATATCTGGTTATTATTTTTACTCTATACATATATATTATTATTTGTAGATATTTCCTCATCGAAATAACGTGCGGATAGCTGAAGCAGACAGAGATCATATTTGCGAGTGTGCTGACTTACCGGGAGTAAAAATAAAAAAAAAATCGTAATATCGAGTGCAATGTCGCGCTTCAAGATGCTCGGTCTCGCAAATTTAGACCGCATTATTATAATAGCAATGAGGAATATGGGCTTGGGGGCGTATGTATCGGGAGTTCAGTGAAACGTGTGTACAAACACAGCTACATACTATCTGCGTACGTGACCCAATCGAATCGAACGTTCGTACCCAAGAATTCTTGGGGCATTCCCGCATTACCAGAGAGTGACGCGATGCGCGAGGGGAAATACCGATTGCTGTTGTTAGTACAATCTGCATTCACCATATCGTAACTCTTATTAAACATACGGTGATATTTTTATATACTTTTTAAAAAGATCGTGTCATTTTAAGGAATAAAAAATTTCACATGAAAATCTACCAGATCCGAAAACAGAAAATCGATTTTTTATCGTAGATTCATCGTGTGACGAACACTCTTTATTTTAACTTTCATATTTCATATTAAATTTACATAAAAAATTGGACGCCAGATTATGGACTGAAAACATGTTTTACATAGCCGAGAATACAAAAAAGCATTTTCCCATTTCTGTCTGTCTGACTGTATGTATGTATGGTTCTTTGCCTGTACTGTGACTTATGCGATCAAGGGGGTTGAGCACCAAAATTGTGCGATGCAATTTTTTAAAGTACTTAAATCGCACCATCTATTGCTGCAAGAACGAGGCGATTTTTTTTTTAATTTAGGTTATTTTCGCAACAATCTTATTTCTCGGCCAAGAGAATGAGTTTCAAGAGCCGGGATGCAGCACTAAAATTGGACTATGCTCATTTCGAAAGCACTTAATTTTTCTGTCATACATATTGTAACGACCGGGCGAATGAATAACGCGCGTATTTAGTTTGGGGGCGGATATTATTAGTACTCGCATCTAAATATCCCGAGCATAAACTGTCACACGTCTGTTCGGTCAGACGTGTCAGTCCAAACTGTCTAACATGACGATCGATCTCATATCGATCGTCCGTTCGTTCGTCTAATGTCAAACCTAACTAATACCGTGTGTCGTAACTAATAGTCAGCTACGATATTCGTTACAATATATAAGATACATTTTGATATCTATTTGTTCTACTGAGTCTGTAGCGGCAGCTCGCTTGTCCAAGAAGCGTTGATGAGTTTTTTTTACGAAGGTGACGGAGCACGAAAATTGAATCCAGTGTATTACGAAAGCATTTAATTCGTCAAACAAGATGTAACATCGTAAATTCGGCTACACTGACAATTTTGGATTACGCATTTTCAAAAAAGCTATTTTTCATAAAAAATAATATTCTCGGTTAGCTTTTGGGGTTAAATTTTATACAGTTCGAAAACACTTAAAAGCACGTACGTCCTCTGAAAAGACATTTGACGATAATTTAAGTACCAATCAACTTCTGCAAGCTTGATTTTAAGTCAGCAGAGATTTTTTCAAGTTGGATTTTCGGCGATATGGAAAGAGCACAAAAATGATAAGCTTAGTACCTAAATCAGCACCTAAAAGCACTTAATGTTGGTATATATTAACGCCATTTTTGAGACTTTCATATGCTGACTTGACAAGGGTATTTTTTTCCACTTATGAGAAAGCGAAGTACATGTACATTGTATTTTGCATGTGCAATTTTGCTTCCTCACAGCGGAAGCTATATCTTCGTGAAATTTTTTTTTTCGAGATTTCAATGTCAGCTTGCTAGACTAGAAATAGTCGAAAACGTCGAGAAATGTAATTTATAGCTGGCGTGCATGCGTGCGTGCGAAAGTCTTGCATCGCTTAGAACGACTATAACTCGGTAACGGCTTGAGATAGCGGGTTGGAATTTTATACACTAGTAGAATAGACACGTCTCTTCCTTCAGTGTAATTTTCATGAATATGATTTCATGAGGCCCGTTTCGAAGTTTTACGCGAAATCGAAATTTTTTAACAAATGTCTGTGGTAGCTCTAACTTTCGCAAATGTTGAGCTATCGTCTTAAAACTGCATGGTAATATTTTGATCAGAGACCTTTGGTATTGAATTTGTCCGAAAACTACCGAAGGTGTGAGATTTTATGGAATTTTGATTCTGTGTGAAAAATTACTAAAAACGCTCTATTTTGAGTAAACATGGGGATATGGAGCTTAAATTTCGCATAAGAATGTACTAACACTGTACAATTTTTCGTATTAAATTAGGCAAAAATTGATGCAAACGTTTAAATTTTATGGGTTTTTGAAAATGTTGAAATCTTGACGTTTTTTTTTACGCCTGACACGAGTTTCGTAATCAGCGCTAAAGAATAGATTAAAATTTTTCTTAAAATGGCGAAATCTGCAAATGTCAGTATGCGATTTCCTATAATAATAAATTCTGGTGTAAATTTTGACGTTTTTTTATTACCATGACAAGCCCAAGCAAAACGGAATTGATTTACCATCACACGAATCGAATTGGAATTCGTTTGATGTATATCATACAATTGTTATACAGTTTTCCGGTAATTTCAATATGTACCAGAATATTGAAAATATCGAAGGAAGACGTCATTTCCGGATCAATGTTTTGGGCCAACAACCAAACCTGATCAAAAGTCTGACCTAAAATAAAAAAATTCTCTCGCCATTACACTCTCTCCATTACCATTCTAATTCTCGTGTGTAACGAGATATATATTTTTAAACCCCCAACGAGAGTTAACAGTATTTCAAATACAAACCTTGATAGAACGACCCTCAGCAATTTGTCGCGGTTTTACAGTCTCTCTGGAAACACAGCGATACGAGGCGTCTCACATTCATAATATGCATTAACAACTGCTCCTCGACCGTGGGTCGGTGTTTTTCGTGCTAAAAGCACGAGTTTCCCGGGAGCTTGCAGTAATTAAACTTTTCGGCGCTATATTATGCTATATCAAAGTTATTTATAACGTGCAACGACTTCGGTGTGCGTTGTGTTGAAGGAATACCTGAGCGGAATAGTTCCGTAGCGGTACGGGTATTTATACTATATATGCGCGTGACTCGTAATTTCCTCGCTCCACAGGTTATTGCGGAAAGTCCGTGAGGCCCTCATAATTGCCACCAAACTGCAACTGCTGCGTAATTTCGCCCGACACTCGGTCTACTGCCGGCCCCTGAGCACTGCCGGCCTATACTTATTGTGCCTGCTATACGTTAGCTTTCTCAGTCGTCGACGAGGAGGATTCTGGCCGTGGCTAGCGGTTCCTCGAGTGGTAACATTCCCGGCATCCCCAACCTTTTGCTACCACCACTCGAGAGCATCCGAAAGCTCAATGTGTTTGCCACGAGCACTTCCTACTACTGTGGGAACAAACAACCTTTGTCCTACAGCTCGGTTACCTCGTCTTCTCGATTGCACCTTCGACTCGGTAATATTTCAGTTGATATATAGATATTCACGCTGCAGATGATTAATATTAATCACCTATTTCAGCATCTGATGAAACTTGTGTTTGCAAACCTCAATTATTATATATCAATATTAATATTCTCATGTTCTCTGTGTGAATAAATGAAAGTCCTCACTTTTGTTGTTTGTCTTTTTTCCTAATACACACTTTCATCGATACTTTCCTACAAACACAGCCACTCACAGATATACACGGACGAGCTGAAGAAACATTTTTACCAATACGCCCATTAACATCGGAGACGAAGATTTCTCAGAAACAAATTCTTTGTACTCATAGTGCTATACCCTCCCGAAAAATGATCATATCTGACCATATATATATTAGGGCCTTTTTGAAAAAGGACATTTTTTTAATTTTCCTCCCACCCTTTTAAGGGTGGGTGACGAAATCTTCCAAAACGGGGGATGCGATTCCACCCTTTTGTACAGCCGACAATTAATTTCATTGGTACAAAGTGTAAAAAGGGGATTGGGCGGAACTTGATTTGATAGGGAACATAGGTCCATAATAATTAATTTATGTCGAATTTTTTAGGCTGATATCTCAAAAATGATAAGACCTGAAGTGCAAATGATATTTTTCGAAAAATTGAAAATGTCACGAAACCGAGACCCCTCGACCGATTCTTACCAAATTCAATAGCGAAAATGGTTTGAAGTTGGTTTACTTCTATAGAAAGTTTCAACCCAATAACTCAACATTTGCGAAAACTAGAGCGCGAACAGTGGGAACACACTTTTTTCCATAATTCCAAAATCTGATAAAATCTGAACAAGTGTTTCAATTATTGCCTAATTGTAGCGTTGATAATAGGATTCGAATAACGCCGATATCCGGATATCCGAATTGTTCGAATTCACCAGAACCGACGCTTCAGATTCGAATATCCGGGTATCCGCATATCCGGATCCGAATGGATATCCGAATATCCGGATATGCAAATCCGGATCCCGAAATTAGCGATGTGCACGAACCCGCCTTGTTCGAAAAGTTCATGGTTCGGTTCGATAAGCTGTCGATTGAACCGAATCGCCCGAGCCAAGCCCGAACGCCAGAGACGTTCGAAGAGTTCGAATCCGTCGAACTCGACGAACGATTCGGACTCGTCGAATGGTTCGAAGTGTTCAAACAGTTACAGAGGCTATGTTCGAAGCTATTGAATGTTGTGATGTCAATTATGTAGTACGAGAATAAGTCCACGAACACTTTCTCGAGGTCTAGCTTAACGGAAGCGTTTCCCTCGCAGTCCACGTGTACCCCGAAGGCTTCCTCGAGGTGTAGCTTAACGCGAGCGTTTGTCTCGTAGTCTACGTGTACGGCGAAGAGTTCCTCAAGGTCGAGTTTGACCGGGGCATTTCTCTCACAGTCTAGGTGTACCCCGAAGACTTCCTTGACGTCTATTTTGACCGGAGCATTTCTCTCGCGATCTAGGTGTATCACGAAGACTTTCTCAAGGTCTATCTTAATGCGAATGTTTACATAGTGGTGCAAATGAACCGTGAAGACTTTATCGAAGTGAGCTTGAGGCGAGAACACATCTCTCAAGATCTAGCTTCAGAAAACGTTCTCAAAGTCTAGCTTGACCGGAGAGTTTTTCCCGTGGTCTAGCTTAACCAGACAAATTGTCTCGCGGTCTAGATTGACGTTTTCTGATCAAGTTATACGTGAAGTAAACTCTCTGCTCAAACTAGAATTTGATAGACTTTCTCAGGTCCAGCTATACCGCGAGATACACTCTGCTCAAGCTACATCGCGAGAGAAACTCTCTGATCTAGCTGTACCCCGAGAGACGTTCTGCGGTCAAGCTAGACCGCGAAAGAAACACCTCTGTTAGGCTAGACCTCGAGGAAGTCTTCGACTACCAATTCTCGTACTATATAATTGACATTACAACATTCCATAGCTTCGAACAGAGCCTCTCTCACTGTTAAAATAGTTCGAACCGTTCGACGGGTTCGAACAGTTCGACGGGTTCACACAGTTGGCGGGTTCGCACAGTTCGGCGGGTTCGCACTGTTGTTCGAACCAAGTTCGAACAAGTGCCGAACTCCAATGGTAAGCTCGAACACGTTCGAACAGGTTCGTGTACATCCCTACCTGGAGTACACGTGTGTCTTACGAAGTATTGTTGTTTTTGTGTTGATCTTTTTTTTCTACTCATTTATATGTGGCTTACGAAACATCCCGGCATAATAAACCTTTCTTCTATGTGTGACTCATTAAACAATAGATTCCGACTATGTATGCATGATTATGCTTACTTCCATTACTATTTAATATATGATTTCTTGACTCTGCTTTTGTTGTCCAGCATTGTATTCTGCCGTGTCTATTTATTTTATCACGGCCTCTAATCATCACATTAACAGAAATTGGATGTACAATACGTAATGGCCAGATCGGGATTTTCCAACATCCCATAAAGAAAAGCGTGCCGTAACATTCGACATGCCGTGCCAGCACAATGCAGACATGTATGTCCGTAGATGACGATATTGTGACGGCACGGCGTTTTGATACGGGAAGATGCTTGGACAGTTCCAGCTCGCTGTGGAGTTTCACGCCAAGATTGTGAAGCTACACGGCGAGCAGTCTAGTATTAAAACACCGTGCCGTCACATTGTCGTCACATGGACAATCTGATCCGCCACAAAAATCGTCATAACTCCGTCAATTTTTGGAATTTTTACAAAATCTTTGTTGCCAATTGAAGTGAAGGGTCTTAACCCTAGGCTATAAAACAGAGCAATAAACAAAACGATTTTTTAATTTCAAGCTTATGAAGACCCCTTAATAATGTGCCCGGTACATTTCCAGAATGGAGATACTCGTCAAGTATTCGTATAGGAAGTGTTTGAGACATTGTCATCGATTGGGCAGCAAAAAAATATCTCCCGTTCAGTTTCCTCGACGATGAGGAAACTCACGAATTTTTCCGGTACGTTAATGCCAATGCGACCATCCCAAAACGATCCTAAACATCCTAAATTGAAATTTCGAAAACTCTCGAGAGGTTCTCGGAAATGCAAAAAGTGGTCATGAACATTTTGCAACAGCATAGTTCAAATATTTCGTTCACTGTCGACGCTTGGATTAATATTCAGGGATAAGAGGGCATTTCCTTGATGATCAGTGAAACATGCAGGCAGTAGTTATCGATTTTGTTCCGTCGAACGGGTGTCATACTAGTTGAGATATTGCGAAAATCTTCCATGACACTCTTAAGAGAGCTCCGTAAATTTTCATTAGTAACTAAGCCTAACTTCTTTTGTAATTTCGGGTGATTTGATTCTATATTATTGCTGTTTACATTGAAATAAATACATGACACGACGATTTGTATTTTTTATCTTTGCACTTTGCTCCCTCAGATAGGATTTTGCGTAAATTTCATCATTCCACGGTTTTTATCCAATATCGGTCGAATATCTTTCGGCATTCTGTATATTTCTATGGCTTTGGAGTCAAAATTTCGAGAATATAGCATAATCTCGGTTGTTTGTCAAGATATTGCACGTGAAGCGATTTTAAACAAAAGCAAACGCAACAAAAATCGAGCGAGAATCGTACGAATCTCGTCTCAAACCGCATCACAAACGACCATATATTTCATATTAAAAATTGTGTCTCCCGCATTGACACGTTTATATGAAATTCAAATAAAATATTGCGATAAAAACACAAAGGGGAAAAGAAACAAATGGAAATGATTAATTAACGCCTGCTATATTTGGAAAACCGTTGGGATATGTTGTACACGACAATCGCTAACCGTTTCTGAAATGCAAACACTTTTATCGTTCACGTACGATCGGGTGACGAGGCCTACGCAGGAATCCCTCCTCGCTGTGCTCAGCTTACAGTACGTATATTTATATTGTGGCAATACATAGGCATACATAGATTGCCACTTGCTTTTTATTCCCAGTAATATTAAATCGCATGGAATTAATCGTTAATTTTTACCCCTCATGAAGCGACTCGTTTTCCTCGATACGTCAACGCGTCCTTGGAAAAATAATTTATATAACACATATCTCTACTTCCTCATAATTTCCGCTAATATTCAATCGTGCAGAATTATTTATTTGAGTTGAGTAAAAATTGCTTAATTGCATTTTTTCCAAAATTCTAAGGAACATCAAATTTTTACACATTCATTTATTATGAGTTCATCCATCCGTCCGCCTGTTTGATTGGCGTCCGTTCGTCCTCCTGTTCATGTTTGTGACACAAGTAAAAAGTGACATATATATGTACCGATTTTCATGCTGGCCAGTTCAACGGGTCGGGACTCACGTCATTGATGTTTTGACAGAGGTATATCGGATTTTAGCATGGGTGATTTTTAATCCGATTTACAGCATGCTCGGCATCCGTCTGGTAAAACACGATAACGTTTAAGCGCCACGTTTCGTACGAGTGAATCTGTGTTTTGGAGAGAGGGCAAGGGGGGGGGGCGGTTAATGCGAGGAAGCTACGATAGGGCAGAGGAATAACCGGAACGGGTCAATGTACCACACTGCAACGCGGTCCGCATACAAATTTACGGTCGTCTGGGTACAACCATTTTTTCATCTTATGTCCCATTCACAACCACATTTTCCCCGTGCTTTTCTTTTCTTTTCACTTTTTTTTGTCTTTATTTCTCTCAGCGTTGAGTTTGTTTTATCGCGAAACAGAGTCGTCGGGAGCACGAAGGCAGCGAACTAACGACGCTCGGCGTGCAGGATGCGCGGCCACGATAACCGTGACTAACTGCTGTTTTCCTCCAGCTCAACCGTGTACATACACAATATATACTTTTAAATGTGTATAGTATAATTCGCTATGCAACGGCCTAGCCGCACTCAGCACTGCACAATGCTTATGGTAACTGCTTTTCAAGCGGGTTAATTTGAATTGCAGTTGCGATCTTGGTGAAAATCCCCTCCCTCCCTCTGTCCCTCCCAAAAGACTAAATATCTATATATCCATCTGTCTATCTCTGATATTCGCTTGCTCTTATTTTAATTTTTTTTTTCTATTTTAACATCAGTACACAATTTTGAAGTTACCGGAGTAAGACTTATATTCATTAACTTGGGTTGGACCTCCCTTGTGCATATTTTTGCTGCACTCTGAAAAATTACGTCTTTTCACCTTTTTCTCTTCGGATGTGTAGAAACCGATGTGGAGCGGACACACGTCAGTTGAATTATTCCAAGATAACTACATCCTTTGTCATTTGCAGCCGAGATATAGCTCATAGCGGAGTTAACCATCGCAATTCCTCGTGAATCGGATCGTTCATTACAGCCCCTTTCAGAACGCGAACAGCACTGATCCAGATCGCACAGTGCAGTGGTGGTTGAGTGACAAAGCCCATGCTTCCCCCGATATATGTACCCTCGCACAGACTACATGCCCACCGTTATACATGAATATTCTGGAATACATGGCCTTTGTCCACCGGGAGGTGATCATATAGCCAGAGAAGGTGTGAGAAAATCCACGCAACCTCAAAAAAGCACATTAAGAAGAACCAGACGATGCAGACTGGTCTGCAAAGCAAATTGAAAAATTCGTTTTATAAGTATCTGCAGGACAATTAATACAAGTAGAGCTATTTTTTAACACTTAATATGTCATCATCATCAAAGGCAAAATGTATAATTTTAAATTGGCGCTTACAAATTTAAGATATTGCGTTAACAATGTTAAACATTTTTTTTTAAGTTGAAAATTGAAATTTTCATATCGCTTTCTCATAGTGTTCCTTTATTCGCAAAATCTTCCTCTATGAGGAAGCCAAAGGAAGTAGAAATCAACGACGATGAAAAGATAACATGTTGAAGATTGATTTTCGCATGTATACGGGTCGATACCATTTTTCAAGCACTCAAGAGATTTTCCATTCGTAAAAGGGTAGCTACCTATCTTCGAAGAATTCCGAACTCCTGTGGAACTGTCATGCATCCTACGCTTCCTAAAAAATTCTTTCGTACACAAGATGCTGCACTTTGAGGCACAAAGCATTGGTATATCCGGTTTTGCAGAAGAGATGCTTAGGAGCAGTAGAGGGGGTTCCCCTTCAGTAGCCGGCCGCCCTCTTTCCTCCTGCGCTTTATACTTTTCACCTTTTCCCCTTTGATAAACCGCTACTCCACCCCTTCTCTCGCTTCACTTCCCCGAGAAAGTGCCGAAATGGATACTTCTATACATGAATAGTATTTACCATAGCCGTGTGCATCGTATGCGCGTTTCGCGTTCTGCAGTTGATATGAAGGCATGTAATGCAATTCCCACACCTCGTCGTACTGTACAGCGCAGTGATATTGCAATATCGCTTGTCGCGTATATACACTAACCACGAAAAGAGTCCACCCTCCTCGTACATTTATTACGCCAGAAGCGAGACATTAACGCACCCCAGGTATCATTACGCGAAACGACTTGGCCACACCCGCACCCTCTTCGAATACAAGTTTTACTCGGCTAGTCAGGGCGCGACGTGCACCCCCTGCCTCGCACCGCAACGTAGTGCCTCATCGGAAAACGTCACGCCGCACTGCGTCGACTACACGGCGTTCGGATTTCCCGTCTTTATTTCTCTCCATTCGGGTATTTTTACGATATTCGCGATAGATCTGATTCAAAAAGTATCGAACCGAAAAAAATGCACTGTTTTGTATTCGAGAAAATAAATTCGCATTATCTCGCACGATATGAACTTGGACCGTTGTAGCAGGCGCTGTTAAACCCTTAATAGGGACAGCCGCAGGGGGTGTTTTAAAGAGAATTAATCGTTGCGAACTAGTTGGATCACCAACGCAAATTGAATAATCTCATTGTACAAATTTGTACAGAACATGAGATACTAGTAACAATGCATTTCGGAGATGAAGAAAAAAAATTGTGTAACACTTGTGATCGTGTTACAAATCTATGGGTTTGACAATATTATCGTTATCGCGTAGTTGAAACTACTCGGATGAGGAGATCCACGTATCTGTGGAAGAGAATGTATCGGAAGACGTTTCCCGAATACACAGTTCTCCTATATTCATTCGGATGGTCGGACGTATTCGGACGACGTCCCCTGACTGCAGCGAAAACGGTTAATAAATGAATGTCGTTAATTGTACAAAAACAATATTAATTATTGTTGTATAATGAATTATTTCATGCTTTTTGAAGTAATTTTTTACGTTTATTAATCGGTTTATCGTTTTATCTTTTTGCAGTCGAGAGATTTTTAATATTTTCTTTTATTTTATGCTTTTTGAAGTCAACCGCATAGATTTATTCGTGTGGCATTTAAGAGATACAATATTTAGAAAATTGTGTCGGAGAGGTACAACATTTAAAAAAAGTTGTATCGGTGCGAAACGATTCATAGAAAGTCTTATCGGAGAAACACAACATTGAAAAATTCTATCGCTGAGAAATATCACTTTGCGAATATGAGGTTAAACTATAGCGATTGAATTGGAACTATAGAACTGTAGAATTCTTTGACTATACAGCTATAGAATTCTTTGTATTACACTTCGATCGAGTTCAGCGCACTATATTATAGTACACAGACCACAGCATTTTTATAGCAGACGACAAGTAATCGCAAAGACAATGGTGTTGTAGGTATGGCGGCCGCCTTTCGATATATCTGGGTAGGCTTTCGGGTCGTTTTCACATTAATTTTCCTAATCCATCACTACGAACACACTCCCACATCCACAGAACTAGTGTGCCGAATTCTGTCAAGAGAAATTGATCCGTTCCGACAAACACTGGAGACAGCGAAAACAGCAAAATCTGGAGGCCTCAGTGAAAGGCATAAATTTTTGTCTTAGGGGGCATTCGTGAGTTAAAAATGAAAACAAATACCTTCACCTCAAAATTTGAATGACGCGTGTAGAATTCCAGGGTGAAAAATCTTGATTCCATCTTGCGCGTTCTACCAGCAATAGAAATAAGCAAAACCTTTCATAAGGCGGCAGTTAATCGTCTTTATGACCGTCAAACATAGGGTTGCGCGAATTCAAGGAGGGTGAATATGGTCCAGAGAGCGCACTGTAACTGGGCAATCGTGTAGCGTTGTACTGTGCTGCAGGTTTATATTGTTTGGACGCACGTGTATAATACGAGCGGGACAAAATTATATAGAGGGGAATTTCGGTTCGCTCGCAATGGGAAGGGACGTCGAATATTAGGCTTCTAATAGCGTCTGGACCATTATAGCGAGAACACGCCGGGGGGTGAAAACCCCACAACACTCGCCAGCTCTATGTATCTCTCCCTCTTTCCACATCGTACCGCTAAAAGTCTCTCGCTTATATTTCTCCCACTCGCTCTCCGTGCCTCTTTCTGCAAACATATGTGACACGTACATACGAGGGCCCCGAGCGATCGCAATATACGCTCGAGGGTTGCAAATTGCTTATACGAGCATATAGAGGACTTCGAGCATTATATTCGGTACACGCTATATCTCACGATATAGAACCTAATCATAGACCGCACAACACGGCATAAACTGCTAAGCTAACATAGTTTGTCGTGTGTGAGAGGAATTACGTATCAAATGGACCACCAGTGGTTAATCATGTAAATTTTTCTACCGGAATAATGTACACCTTTTGCGATAAAATGCTGTGAACATTTGTGATAAGTTGGCAGAGTTCGAATTCGAGAATAAAAATGTATTTCAATTGTGTAATTATAATCACAAGACATGAAATTTGATTCGATGTGATTCGATTCGATAGTCTTCAACAGTGTTTCTAAAATACATGGGGTTCAACAGGTTTCTAAAATACCTCGCCATATAGAAAATGGGAAATAGAAAATGGGAATAGAAAACTCCAAAATATGCAGTGCCATATACGTGAAGTTCTTTTATTGACATTTTGCAAAATTTCTATCATTGTGATAATACTAACTTCTGTATTGTAATAATACAGATCATGACATGAAGATTCAACTTTTCATGAGTCAGATTATCAAAGTAACTAGTCCGGCAGTGATACTTGCCAGTTGTTCTTGGTGAGTTGTAGACGACGAGCTAACATGTGAACATGTATATTAGCACAATAAACCATTAACTGTATTTTATTAACGCGGCAGCAAACACGGCCGGGCAAGTTACTTTTTTAATCTCACTCTTAAAAAAAAAAAAAACATGAACATTCGTTAAAAGAAAATTGGATAAAATTGAATACCTCAAATATCGATTTTCTATAAATCTCTTCTAAATTGTTTCCCTTCCTTTTACAGGTAAGTCGAGCTCAGCTTATATCTGCAGGAAATTCTTTCACGCAAGACTTTGGTCGTCTTATTTTCCTGTTCACATGCGTGAGTATACAATTTGTCATAATTTTGCTTCCTCATAGAGGAAACTTTAGCATAAAAAAAAATATATCATTTTGAGATTTTTGCATTAGCGAGCGGAAATTTCAAGAAATGGGCAAGAATCGATCTGTCCGTTTAAATTTGATACAATTTTGAATTGAAAAAAGAATTCGTAGAGACACCAAATGCAGATTTCGGTTTCCAATATTGAGGTAGAAGCTAAATAAGTAGCAAATTCGTGATCACCGGGAAAAATTGACCATACGTCGTACGGAAATTACGAATAACGAACATTTTATTGTAGGGAATCTTTTTCATCGAAAATGTATAATCTTCACAATTTTCGGGGCCGCAACTTGACTTCATGTCCTTATTTTTAAAGAGACTGTAATAATAAACATGCTTCTTTTTCTTGGAAGAGAAAACAAATGTTAAGTACTTGGCATCCCAGTTTTTACTCTTTTGGAACAACACTACATTTTTTGGATGATTTCACTTATTTTTTATATTAGAAGGTATCCCCATCGTTACAGCATTTTTTGTCCTTATTAAGCTTCGGTAAGACGCTCTCCAAAGAGATAGTCTAATCGCTTGATAGGCCTTTCATTGTTTATCCGCATTGTATCAATTCAAATGGATCCGTCATCGCTTTATTTTATTTGGACTTATATTATAAAATATTGTCTGAGTGTAGGAACTTCCTCTTCAAAGCTTCGACGTAGAAGATATAAGAATTTTCATTTCAAAGTTCAATCTTGCAAAACCAGATTGGTTTAGTGGGACGATCTTGAGGCTACGATTTTCTTTAATGACTGCGTTACAAAATTATTGTTTCATGGATGAAATTCAATTGTTTCATGGATGAAATTCAATTGTTTCATGGATGAGGTTCAAGGCGTCCCCGATTCCTAATGCAGCTTCTCGCAATGTGCTGAATCTTTGGACACAGTTGCGTCAGAATCAGGAGGAAAAAAATATTACCGTTTCGCATGGTAGTTAACGACAGCTGATCCTGATGCAGTTGCCTTCGAAGGTCCAGAACATTGAGAACAGCTGTGTTAGGAGTTGGAGGTTTCTTTCGTTAAATCATATGAACCCAGTAAGTGTATACAGACGTATACATATATATATATATATATGGGGCATTCCATCCGGTTTCGAACGGTCAAAAAGTTGTCCACTCCCAAAAAAATTTAAATTTTGTCAAATTATGTAATTATATAAAAAGGATTTATGTACTTTTTTCAGAATGTTTGGATCGCATTGTTTTGAGTTTTTCGAAATTTCAAAATTTTCTAAAGATCGTTATATCATAGGATTCAATTACACAGAAAAATGTTTCAGACAAAAAAGTTGCAGTTTTAGATGAACTTTGAAAAAACATTATTTTTTGAATTTTTCGACTTGAAAAAATTACCATTCTTATAAAAAATATTCGAAAATAATTTTTTTCGTTCGGTATGTCACTTTTAATTTATCTCAAAAAAATCCAGAAAATACTTTTAAGTGTGTTCAGTAGACTCATATTGTTTTTAGATGGCTTGATTACTTGTTCCGAAGCTATGCTCCGTTTTATTATTATCGTTTTTTTAATAAGAATAAATTGGAAAATTATACTCCCCTAAACTTTTCTCTCACATTTTTAGGTAAGAAACATTTTAAAAAAAGTAAAAACATTGATCATCTCAAAAAATGGTCATCAAAATAATCGCTTAAAATAAAAATCGAAAAAAAGTGAAATCATATGAGCCAAGTAGGGGTATACAAATGGTATACATACTAAGTATGAAGTATATGAACTGAAGACTATGCAGACAATAGTGATGAAAAAATACGAAAATAAAAACAAAATGTTTTATCATATTTATCAATCGAACAATAGTACACGGAGCCGGCATACAAAAACTTGGCGTGCCAGTTTTTTTGACGATAGCTGTCGTACATGGTTCATTAAAATAATCGAGGGAGAGGGGAGGATGATGCACCCGTAGGTTTCGTTTCATTCGCCACTTCCTCAACCACTTGATTGATGATCTAGTTGGAATCACATGCATCTAATATTGATGCCTGCGTTGAGGTCTCAGGAAAGAAAGAAATTATATTAATGGCCTAATTCGACAAGGGCGTATGATATATGAAAGTGCTAACCTTATAGGGGAGAGCGGGGCAAAATGGCACACCGGAGCAAAACGGGATTATGAGGCAAAACGCAATTTTACAATAACTTTTGAATGGTGGCGGTGACGGTGAGTGTAGCAAAACGGGGTTGAAAATCCGGATGTATCATTGCGACAAAATGGGGCATCCAAAAATTATTGGAAAATTGAGTTTTGCCCTCATTGTCCCGTTTTGCCAAGGTGTGCCATTTTGCCCGGCTCTCCCCTGCGACTTTATGGCTTCAGACCATCGATATTAGTCGACCAAAGTACATCCTTGTAGATTGAAAACAGATATAGGCCTTGTGCCGTAATGTAATGTTATTGTAGTAGTGAACTACTAGTGCACCTCATAAAGAAAATTATAAAATGTTAAAAGGCTTAATGATGGTAAATAAGATTTCGCTATGGCTGATTTCCGAAGGGCCAATAGAAATAAAGCAAGCTATCAGTCCCTCGTAGCGAATCTAGTAATCTGTGATAGTATTGTTCACCGAGAGTCCCACACACGCACGTACTGCCATAAAGATGGGAGCTATACTCGGATTGCATCATGAGAGGATTAATTTTGCACTGGCGCACAATGTCGTATTTTGTACAGTAAGAGACTCGGTGTTCCCCCTGTTCCCTCGATTATTTTAATGAACCATGTACGACAGCTATTGTCAAAAAAAACTGGCACGCTGAGTTTTTGTATGCCGGCTCCGTGTACTATTGTTCGATTGATAAATATGATAAAACATTTTGTTTTTATTTTCGTATTTTTTCATCACTATTGTCTGCATAGTCTTCAGTTCATATACTTCATACTTAGTATGTATACCATTTGTATACCCCTACTTGGCTCATATGATTTCACTTTTTTCCGATTTTTATTTTAAGCGATTATTTTGATGACCATTTTCTGAGATGACTAATGTTTTTACTTTTTTAAAATGTTTCTTACCTAAAAATGTGAGAGAAAAGTTTAGGGGAGTATAATTTTCCATAATAATTTATTCTTATAAAAAAAACGATAATAATAAAACGGAGCAATAATAAAACAAGTAATCAAGCCATCTAAAAAAAAGTGTGTCTACTGTACACACTTACAGGATTTTCTGGATTTTTTTGAGATAAATTGAAAGTGACATGCCGAACGAAACAAATTATTTTCGAGTATTTTTGATAAGAATAGTAATTTTTTCAAGTCGAAAAATTCAAAAAATAATGTTTTTTCAAAGTTCATCTAAAACTGCAACTTTTTTGTCTGAAACATTTTTCTGTGTAATTGAATCCTTTCAAGATATAACAATCTTTAGAAAATTTTGAAATTTCGAAAAACTCAAAACAATGCGATCCAAAATTCTGAAAAAATATACATCAATCCTTTTTATATAATTACATAATTTGACAAAATTTAAATTTTTTTGAGAGTGGACAACTTTTTGACCGTTCGAAACCGGATGGAATGCCTCATACTTCAATACTCCGTACTTCAATCACATATATATTAATATGTGATTGAAGTACGGAACGTTCGGTGACTAAAAGTTTGGGACCACTTTTATCTGTAAAAGATCGATCTCACACATGCAGGGATATGGGAACTGAAGAAAAACCCAACATTTTGGAGGGGAACAGGTGCAAAAGCCATAAGAATCCACAAACCGTGAACTGTGAAGCGAAGAAAATCCCTGCAGTTTCAGAGGGGATCGAGCCCGAACGAGGACTATAATGCTGGTTAAGTGCGCATTGGTAACGAATTAAAAATAATTCCTCGTGAATGAAGCTTAGGATTACTTTTCTCTCCCCAATGTCAATTGGGGCAATCTGAATTGGAATTGGAATTGGAATTGGGGCAATGTCAATTGGAAGCAAAATGGTAAAAATATATGGCAAAGCACATGGCTTCCTCATGAATTACAATTTTTCGAGCTTTCTCGTTCAGAAAATTCGATTGTTGGCTTCCTCACGGACGAAACTATTGAAAAAAATGGTGCAAATTCAAATGGCTATATCTCGGGAACGCCTGCACCGATCAGGCTGAAATTTTGCACACAGCTTGTCTGGTTAATAGTCAATGTTTCTGCCAAATTTCGTAGAAAATTTTTCAGTTGTTTTTTTTGTACGCCATTTTTAATTTCTTCGAAAATGTCTGTGGGCACTGTAGCGCTCGCAATTTTTTAGAGGTCGGGCTAAAAATGCGTACACATATAGAATATCATCACCCGATGATCTCGTTAAAATTTCAAGAAAATCGATCGAACCGTTTAAATTTTATGTCATTTTGAATTTTTTGAATTTCATGCAATTTTTTTTTTTTTGAGACGCATTTTTTTGGATCCAATATTCATCTGCGAATAAAATAAGTGTCAGATTCGTGATCAGCGCGAAAAAATACATGGAATTACAGTCACGTAGCGACAACTAATCAAAAAGTTTACCAGGCATTTTTATAGCCAAAAAATTGCAAAAATTAATGATTTTAGGTATTTTTAAACAACGATTTCTTTGCTTTCCGATGGCATCGCGGAAAAACCCAGGGGCCTATCGTGATCTACAGCAAGACATACACAAGACGATGGATATGACGGGATTAAAAAGCTAGATAAAGAGGTATCACTAGGAATTCTGGAATAAAAATCGAAAGGGCAAAAAAAAAATCAGGAGCGTATACTTCCATGTATTTTTTCACGCCAAACGCAGATTCGACAAAGTGAAATGTGACGATGTTATATTTTTTTACGCACTGAACCTGAATCGGTCAGCCGTTTTGCATAAAAGTCTAAGACGTTGACGTTGAAAAAGTTGAAAATTGAAATTTTCATATCGCTTCCTCATAAAGTTAAAAATTGAAATTTTCATATCGCATCCTCATAAAGTTGAAAATTGAAATTTTCAAATCGCCTCCTCATAAAAGCTGAAAATTGAAATTTTCATATCGCTTCCTCATAAAAGTTGAAAATTGAAATTCGCGACGCTTCCTCTATGAGGAAGCCAAAAATACAGACAATGCTTCCTCATCGAAGAAGCTTCGCGAATTTCAATTTTCAACTTTTATGAGGAAGCGATATGAAAATTTCAATTTTCAGCTTTTATGAGGAGGCGATTTGAAAATTTCAATTTTCAACTTTTTTTCATTCATTATCCCTTTGAGGGGGATAATAACGAAATAACGGATTTTCACCAGCTTCTATGATAGCCTTAGATGAGGGAATATTCTGGTAACAAGGGATGATCTCGAGTGCATCCCCATTTAACTGCGGTTCATGTCGACGTCATTAATTCCGGGACAAAAGGCACTCGTTAACAATCTTATCGGATCTCGTCAGAAGTAGCGAAGGGTCCTGAGGCAAGAAACATAAGATCTTACGGTCAGTTTTTCTTTGCACACGGTCGGATAACTGATGAGCGTTGTTTTGCCTCGAGCTTTATGTTTTTCATCGTTTAATCCAATCGAGGGGTTCATTCAGCAACGAAGGCACGAAGAAAATGACCTACTCAGTTCAATTATCGTTAAATCTCAAAGTTTTGCCCGCCAATTTTTCTTGGTTTTTCTGAAATGTACAACAATGTACTGTAACGGAACGCCCCACTCCCCCCCCCCCCAAGCGAAGTGTTCCCCGAGCCGCTATAATAAAGGCTCTACCTATCCCTCCCTCCAGGTCCTTTCCCATCCTCACGAATTGACCACAACCTCTTCGAGGTAACTCGTCGTACTATTTTGTAGACTGCGCACACCCAGAAAAAAATGATTTAAATAAATATTTATTTAAATTAAGTCAATTAAGTAAATAGTTACTTAAATAAAGTAAATATTTTTACTTAAACCAAATAAACGATGGCCGTCAAATAAATTATTTTTCTGGGTGTAAGCACGTATGTCTCGGCATACGTGTCTCTGAGCATAGTAGACCCACAATGGGAGGAGAGTATTCGGCCTTGACCGTCGGATCGACTTTTAGTCTCCAAATTGCAAGAATGAAGTACTCCTTTGACTCCCCTAGTACCTTTCCGCCATGTGCGCGAGCGTGTAACTAACGCTATCGTCTCATTAAACTCGATCCTCCTTTATGGAGAGTGCGTTATAGAGGGTTCAGCAATCCAGCTGCCTCCTCGAAATGAGCTCATGTGGCGTGAAATCCCGTCCTCCACACTTTATCCAGCCGGTCCTGTACCGAACTCTTTACCTTCCATTGGCAAGAAGACGATCTAAAAAATCATGAGTTCGATATTCCGCTAGCCCGGAATATCGAAACGTTTCAGTACCTAGAGCTCGATTAAGAGACGACTGGTTTTTTTCGGTTCAAAGGAATTTTTTTACTTGAGCAAAAAATTGGTAATTAAAAAAAATGTATTTGACAAAAATTTATAGTGCAGATCATTTTCTTATTTGGCACATATATTTGAGCTTTCCTTCGAGAACATGTAAGATTTTAACTAAAAGATTAATATTTTCGCATCAGTTCCTCAACAATTCAAAATTGAAATGTTCATATCGCTTTCTTATAATGTTCCTGTATTCGCAAAACTTCTTGTTACTTCTTGTCCAGTTTAACTCGTGTGGGTGTAAGGGAGAGCGCTACACTATCAGTTTCTCTTTTCGGATCAAGGCAGAACAGCTCTTTACACCGGGGACGGAAACCTCGTTTGTTTACACTATAGTTTTATGGTTTAAGACGATCGCTGTTTACGATACGCTATAAGGACGCGGTCACTCAAGGTTATTTAGTCGCGGTTAAATATTTATAAATTGTCAATGAACTATTTAATTACTCACATGGGTTTTTTTAATTCTCCCACAGTATTAATGAGTCGATAAGATGATACAATTGTTTTCCCATATAACACGCGTATAACTTAAATAATTATCCGTAGAATGAATGTACTTGAGAAATAGTCTCAAGTACATTCATTATACGGATAATTAGTGGAATGAACTCTGACTTTCAATACATCTGATTTCGATGAGCTTAGAGGCGTGTAGCCCGACGTTGTCTGTGCAACGGTTCGATGATAACTGAACGGCACTGATTATTTTTGCACTTCCTTATACAGTTATTTTCCCCCACTGACGGAATAGGTGTTAACCATAGAACTAGGGCATATGGCGGTAAATGCCGCCGTTTTACACGGCATGGCATTTCTCCCCGGTTTACATTGGTTATAGCCTCGACGGCGGGTTTCTTACGTATGGCAACCGATACCAAAATATAGGTATAATGGGGTGTATAATGGGGTGTATAATGGGGTGTATAATGGGGTGTATAATGGGGTTTATAATCCCGAATAGACATTTATATTAGAATACAGAGATGTAAATATGTTACATTCCTCTATGAGAAAGCATTTTCTATATTTTTAGCTTCCTCATAGAAAAGCTTCACGAATAATGGAACATTATGAGAAAACGATTTGAAAATTTCAATTTTCAACATATTATGCGCTCCTAAATTTTTTGGCACCATTGATTTTTACTCAAGAAATCCAAATGATACCTATTTGTCTAGTCTTTTCAACCCCGTCATATACATTATCTTGTGTATTTCACCTCCGTGAAGCTAGCAGAGCAAAGTCCCCAAAATGATTTTACTATATACCAAAATTAAGTGCTTTTTATGTGCCAATTTTGTGTGAAGATAATTATTTTTGTGCTCTTTTCGTTTGGCGAGAAATCGAAAATCAAAAATGCTCTGATAGCTTCCCATGAATTCAGCAGAACAACGACAATTTTAGCACAGTCTACAAATTGATTAACATAATATTTAAGTGCTTTTTATGTGCTTTACGAATATCCAAGAGACAAACCCCTAAATATTAACTATCCCCGGATTTCACCCCTAAGAGACTAACGCTGACCCTAGAAAACGTTATCAGCTGTCGATAGGAATTCCGTGGATTCATTAACGTTATATTTAAATGCTGTTTATGTGCCTTACGAATATCCAAGAGACAAACTCCTAATATAAAATGTTCCCGAATTTCACCCCTAAGAAACTCTAGTGAACCACCGAGAACGTTATCAGTTGTTTTTATGATTTCTGTAGATTGATTCACACCATATTTAAGTGTTTTTTATGTGCTTTACGAATATCCAAGAGACAAACCCCAAATTATTAAATATCTCCGGATTTCACCCCTAAGAGACTCGCGCCAACCTTGGAGAACGTTTATCAGCTGTTGATAGGAATTCCGTGAATTTATTAACGTTATATTTAAATGCTTCGAGTATCCCAGAAACATACCCCAAAATCACACAGACGGCTCTTTCCCCAGAGATTAGTGTTCCTACCAGGGAAAACACCAATCTCCAAGAAAATCTGCTCCACGATCCAATGTGTCGACCAGCGCGCGGTCGGGTGGGGGTCACCCATCCAAGTACTGACCGCGAGTGGTACTGCTTGACTTTGGGGACCGCCAGAGCAGCACCCCAATCGCGCGCCCATCGTTGTCGGTGTCGCTCAGGGATTATATTCAATCAATTTATCACACTGATCACGAATGTACCGCTTATTTTATTCACAGATGAATATTTAATACGGAAAATTGCGTCTTAAATAAAGTACTAATTTTTCATGAAATTCAAACAACTCAACATGACATAAAATTTAAACGGCTCGATAGATTCTCCCCAAATTTGATGACGATCATCGGGCGGTCATACTCCATCTGTGCACAACTTTTTGCTCCGATAGCTAAAAATTTGTAGGAACTAGAACGCGCAGACATTTTTGAAGAACAAGATCGGTTGAGGCATTCTCGAGTTATGACTGTTTCAATTTTTCGCGTCTGATTCGCACACGTACACGCACATCCGTAAATGTTTTCTAAATGTGATTTTTCGATGTTTTGGAACATTCTGAATATTTTTGCTTCCTCATAGAGGAAGCTTTGTTTTGGTAAAAAAAAAATTTCGAGATTTTAATGAAAACGTGTTCAGAATGTTCGAAAACATCGAAAAATCACATTTAGAAAAAATGTCTGGACGGATGTGTGTGTGTGTGTGCCAGGCCTCCAAAATTCAATCGTCTATAACTCAAGAACGGTTTTATCAATCGGGTTGAAATTTGGCTCACACGTAGAGCAGTTCAGTGCCTCTGTTTGTTACAATTTGTGCACTAATTGAAACATTCGTTCAGATTTTATGAGATTTTGAAATTTTTGAAAAAAGTGTGTTCGCGCTCTAGCTTTCGCAAATTTTGAGATTCTGGGCTGAAACTTTCTACAGAAGTAGGCCAACATCAAACAATTTTCGCTATTGAATTTGGTACGAATCGGTCGAGGGGTTTCGGTTTTGTGAAATTTTCGATTTTTCAAAAAATATCTATTTTACTCCAACTTTTACAATTTTCGAGATATTTGCCTACAAATTTGTACATAAATAAGCTATTATGGACTCGTATTCCCTATTAAATTTGGCAAGAATCGGTCGAACCGTTTAAATTTTATGTCATTTTGAATTTTTCGAATTTCTTGCATTTTTTTTTTTTTTTTTTTTTTTTTTGGAAGACGCATTTTTTCGGATCCAATTTTCCTCCGCGAATAAAATACGTGTCAGATTCGTGATCAGTGCGGAAAAATACATGGTATTACAGTCCCGGAGCGACAACTAACCAAAAAGGTTACCAGGCATTTTTATAGCCAAAATTGCAAAAATGAATGATTTTAGGTATTTGTAAACAACGATTTCTTTGCATTCCGATGGCATCGCGGGAAAACCCAGGTGCCTATCGTGATCTACAGCGAGACATACACAAGACGATGGATATGACGGGATTAAAAGGCTAGATAAAGAGGTATCAGTAGGAATTCTGGAATAAAAATCGAAAGGGCAAAAAAAAATTCAGGAGCGCATACTTCCATGTATTTTTTCGCGCCAAACGCAGATTCGACAAAGTGAAACGTGACGATGTTATCTTTTTTTACGTACTGAACCTGAATCGGTCAGCCGTTTTGCATAAAAGTCTAAGACGTTGACGTTGAAAAAAGTTGAAATTTGAAATTTTCATATCGCTTCCTCATAAATGCTGAAAATTGAAATTTTCATATCGCTTCTTCATAAAAGTTGAAAATTGAAATTCGCCAAGCTTCCTCTATGAGGAAGCCAAAAAAACAGACAATGCTTCCGCATAGAAGAAGCTTCGCGAATTTCAATTTTCAACTTTTATGAAGAAGCGGTATGAAAATTTCAATTTTCAGCTTTTATGAGGAAGCCATATGAAAATTTCAATTTTTTTTCATTAAAATCTCGATTTTTTATCACCAAAACAAAGCTTTCTCTATGATGAGGCAAAATATTTTGAAAATTTAGGAAATTATAGGTGCGGAGTGTTCGAAAAATAAATTACTCGATGATCTAAATTGTGGCTTCTGTCCAAGTGTTTAAAAAATAACAGATTCTTAAATTAGATGAGAAGATGCGCAAAACAGACTAAATGGATTTTCTTTTTTTAATCCAATTAGTTGAAAAATTGTGAACTTACGAAAGAAACACAATGTTCTTGCTTCAAGCAAAAACATCTGTTATTTAAAAAATAGAAAACAAATATTTGTGTATTATCTACAGTGTACAGTGAAGCGCACTGTTCACAGTATGAAGTTGTTTGCCTAATTTGTTCCCGACATATAAGCTAAGTGATTACAATGACGCTGAATCTAGCGGCCGAAGCTAGCGGCCGAATGCTGCCAGTGCGCAGTAGCTTTTGGACGTGACGGTACGCGCGCGGCAGCCTCGCTACTGAGTGTGGCAGCGGTAGCGGGGCAACACATACTATAGAGTTTCGCCATCTAATCCAGTCAAAATGTGAATCAGATATGTAAACGGATGGACATTGCGATTTGACAATTTTTACTAATATTCTTCATAGTATTACGAAACCAATGGATTAGGTTTAATTCGGGTGACGGCCTTTGTTTATTAAGAAAAAAATCCAAAAAGTTTATTTTTCGCGCGCGCAGGTTAACATCTCCCGTGGTAAAGGTACCAGCATCGACTTAGCAGCTTGAAAATTTACACACACGTTTCTCAGAATCCCACGAAGCCAATAGACTAGGTTTAATTCGGGTAACGGCCTTTGTTTATTAAGACAAAATTCCAAAAAGTTTATTTTTCGCGCGCGCAGTTTAACATCTCCCGTGGTAAAGGTACCAGGATCGACTTAGCAGCTTGAAAATTTACACACACCTTCTTCAGAATCCCACGAAGTCAATAGACTAGGTTTAATTCGGGTGACGGCCTTTGTTTATTAAGAAAAAAATCCAAAAAGTTTATTTTTCGCGCGCGCAGTTTAACATCTCCCGTGGTAAAGGTACCAGGATCGACTTAGCAGCTTGAAAATTTACACACACCTTCTTCAGAATCCCACGAAGTCAATAGACTAGGTTTAATTCGGGTGACGGCCTTTGTTTATTAAGAAAAAAATCCAAAAAGTTTATTTTTCGCGCGCGCAGGTTAACATCTCCCGTGGTAAAGGTACCAGGATCGACTTAGGAGCTTGAAAATTTACACACACCTTCTTCAGAATCCCACGAAGTCAATAGACTAAGTTTAATTCGGGTGACGGCCTTTGTTTATTAAGACAAAATTCCAAAAAGTTTATTTTTCGCGCGCGCAGTTTAACATCTCCCGTGGTAAAGGTACCAGGATCGACTTAGCAGCTTGAAAATTTACACACACCTTCTTCAGAATCCCACGAAGTCAATAGACTAGGTTTAATTCGGGTGACGGCCTTTGTTTATTAAGAAAAAAATCCAAAAGTTTATTTTTCGCGCGCGCAGGTTAACATCTCCGTGGAAAAATAAACTTTTTGGATTTTTTTCTTAATAAACAAAGGCCGTCACCCGAATGAAACCTAGTCTATTGACTTCGTGGGATTCTGAAGAACGTGTGTGTAAATTTTCAAGCTGCTAAGTCGATCCTGGCACCTTCATCGCGGGAGATGTTAAACTGCGCGCGCGAAATATAAACTTTTTGGATTTTTTTCTTAATAAACAAAGGCCGTCACCCGGCTTAAACCTAGTCCATTGGTTTCGTAATACTATGAAGAATATTAGTAAAAATTGTCAAATCGCCATGTCCATCCGTTTACATATCTGATTCACATTTTGACTGGATTAGATGGCGAAACTCTATAGTATGTGTTGCCCCGCTGCCGCTGCCACACTCAGTAGCAAGGCTGCCGCGCGCGTACTGTCACGTCCAAAAGCTACTGCGCACCGGCAGCATTCGGCCGCCAGCTTCGGCCGCTAGATTCAGCGTCATGTGATTACAAAATTCTGTTTTGTGAAAAACAGCTTTAAAATTCACTTTGGTGCGTTTCAGCCTGCCTGTCTATCTCTCGAAGAGTCTCTAAGTGTCTCACTCTTCAGAATTTCGGTTTAAAACTATACGAAAACATTCTTTATATTTCAAGCTTTCCGAAAATATTATCAAAAAATAAAAATTAATATATCGCTTTCTCATAAAAGTTGGGAATTGAAATTTTTATATTGCTTTCTCATAATGTTCCTTCATTTGCGAAGCCTCTTCTATGAGGGGGCTATGTCTGTATTTTTGGATTCCTCATAGAGGAAGCTTGATCGGTCGAGGCGTTCTCGAGTTATAGCGGTTTGAATTTTTCGCGTCCGATTCACGCACATACGCGCGCACGCACACGGACACACATCGGGACATTTTTCTAAATGTGATTTTTCGCCGTTTCGGAACATTTTGAAGACGTTTTCATTAAAATCTCGAAAAACATTTTTTCACCATAACAAAGCTTCCTCTATGAGGAAGCAAAAGCAATAGATTTTCCTAGCCAATAAGGTAGGAAGTTCCTTCAAAGCTTACAGCGCTAACAAAAGTGGTACTAATGACTTGTGCTCAAGGCGCGAGCTTATCTCAGTCTGTCTGTGAAGAGGAAAATTGCTCCGGCGTCGAAAAGAGAGCTCGTTAAGATTCTTACGCTCGATGCATCGAGGTCCACACCATCAACCGATCGTTCTTGGATGCAGCACTCCCCCTGTGGGGCGTTTCACTGCCACGAGTACACGAGAGTTCCGAGTGTTTCACCGAGAGCTTTCAGACGAATAGATGAAAAGAGAATGATTGCCGAGGCACTTTGACAAAGTCTGGCGAAAAGTCTACGTGCTCGAATGAAGAAAATCTCGATAACGATCTCTTGCAGTTGACACCGTTCAAGGCTCTAAATACGTACTTGACATTGTCTGAACTATTGTCAGGGAGTTTGGACGATTACATTTGAGGGCTTTGAGATAGGTGAAATGAATGCTTTATTTGTTCGAGTGTATTCAGGAGCCCTAGAAATCTGCTTTTAATCCTACGAGGTAGATCTACTGTCCCCGGCTTACAATCAGATTCAAGTTTTCAAGTTTGTTTTTGTGTCCAAGCCTGAATATGAAAAAAAAACATATGAGGCATTCCATATCAATTCAGCCACCAAAAAAAAAAAATCCCAAAAAATGTCTGAAAATCAGGTTTAGCGGTTCCAATAGATACACCAAATTTCAAATTTTTAAAAAATGTTCCTGCTGAAATATGCCAATTTTTGCATTTTTCATTTAATCTGTAATATCTCGGGAACTATTAATCGTATCGACATCTCCAAAAAACGAAAATTTGCGTTTTTTCTTGGCCCACAAGAAGAAAATTGATTGAGAATTAATTATGTAATTTCAGCCCACATTTTACGGCAAAATCAACGAAATTATTTTTTTTTTATGGGAAGGACATCGGATATCGACATCGAAAAATTGCTTCAAATTCTGTATACGAATGTCGAATTTTTGGTATTTTTTTTTTTCATGGGATTCCCAAACGTTCATAAGTTATAGCAATTTGAAAAAAAAATAATAATAATAATCCGTTTTTTCTGCGTACAGACCCACATTTTGGATAAATCCCGATTTATAGAGAACACAATGTTCGGAATGTTATAACTGTTTCATGTTGATTTTTTTTTATTTGAGCAGAAATTGAGCTGTAATTGAAGGTAAAAAATTAAATTGGTAAAAGAGCGATATAACTCCTTTTATCATCTTATTTAGCATTGGACAGGGGGACTTAGAATTATCTGCTTAAAATACGTGTTACTTATTTTCATACGTTAATGTTTAAACATTTTTTATTTACTTTCTTTATATTTTTGAATTTTTTTATTTTGCGTTTGTGTTTTTTTTTATTTTTCGTGTTTAACACTTTTTTTTTTTTTGGATCTTCAATGTTTTCTGCTACTACCTAGATAAAAATGACATACAATCATTTACATAGATTGATCGATTGGGAACCACCCAACACACAGTGAGCCCACTGTCACACTTTTGGACCATTTTTTTTTTGGTTTCGGAAAGATAATTTCCTCGGTCGATGCAGAATATCGTTTTATGATTAATATTTCTTTCGACATGGGTATGAAGAATTTTTGAATCCTCGGAATAGCCTTCGCAGCCGCAAATCTCTGTTGAAGCATTTTTTTACATTGTTGTATCTGTCCTTTTCATAAAAAAAAACTTCTATCGAATGTAAATTCTGTTTTGCCCATCGATAGAGAGCTTCCGGTGTAAGTATGGGTTCACCCGATGTAATTTGGAGACTTGCACGCGCAGCGCCTCTCTTGAGGAAGGCGCCTATCCCATCGCTAGCTGTCTTTCCGTGAGCTGTGGTATGAAAGTGCCATTCAGCCTTTACGCCGAAGTCTTCTTCATGACACAACAGGTTTGCCATTTGATACCGATTTTTGTAGTGTTGTGCAGCTCCGTCCGTAATATAAATTATCTTCTTGACGTTGCTGTGTGCCCGTTTTATATTTTCGATCAAAATTTCTTGCATTACGTAAACAGCTGATGTGTCATGAAGCAGACTATCAGATAAAACGACTATACTGCGATGACGGATTTGTTCACCGTCTCGATAGTAGTACACGATCGGGTGTACAGTACACTGGTCGTTATTATAATGAAACGATTGTGCTGCATCTTGGACTACGTAAGAGTAATTCTCGGAAAAGTCGCATTGTACTAAAAATTCCCCCTCCGCCAAATTACTTTTTACACGAGCACAAAATTCGGACTGTTGCCTGGTAATAAACTCATGAGGTTTTAGCACTATTAATCGGTTGCTGAGATCATTGATAAAGTCTAAAGTATCAACTTTAATGGTCTGCAGTGGTGACCTGTCTGTCGTTTGCCACACTCGAAACTCTACTTTATCGATCATTTCATTGTTCAGAAGTTTCAACAAATCATCACTGAGAGGTTGAATTCCTGGACAATGTTTGCACTCATTTAGATGACATGCAGGACTCGGAGATTGACACATCATTACGTTGAGGCAGTCCTTATAATTCCTAAGTGGATGTGCCCAGTTTTTGGTTAAACTTTCAATGTTTATTGCATCCAGCATCAATTTGCAATTTTGATGGTACGTGCATACGCATACAGAATGGGTTCCACTTGCACCTGCCAAAACACAGTGCTTAGGACGTAGTTCTGCAAACTTGCTGAACCCAACAGTTATCTCTGGATTTGCAGCTTTGAAAGCGTGATAGAGTTCGTTCAAATTGCAGAGCACAAGTCGTTTTTGAACCAGCTGCCTGTTTCCACCGACTTTTACAGAGATAACGTCTTTGACGCCGGGTAGAAGTCGGCTGTTCATGTCATTTTCGTAGAAGTCACCAACCTTCTGTATGGTCTCATCTGGCAATTTTTTTCCTGACCGTTTAACCGGCGATGCTAGTACGCCTTTTGTAGCTCGGAGTCTCTGCGCTTTTGTGGCCATATGTCTCGTAGTGCCGAAATCTGTGGCGATTTTGCGGGCACTCCAAGATATGGGGGCTATCGTCAAAATTCTCATTCGATCAGAATCAGAGGTTAGCGGATTCTTGAACTTTTCCTTTAATGCATCCAGCATGGACTCTAAATCTGCAGCCCTTGACGAAATAGGCATGTTACTGTTTTGAGAAGAAGTGTTCTCGGAAGTACTTTGCATCCACGATTCAGAGGAATTATCGGAAACGTTATCTATAGATAGACTGCTGGTTAAGGTTAATAACGTCGAAGACTCTTGGTCTTGTTCTGCTTTATCCTCTTTCAATTCGGTTGAATCGTTAGAAGCATCATTTCGTACTTCCAAACAACTATCCTCGCACGAAATTGAGAGTAAACATGACTCCCTGTAACGATGCGCTTCATCTTCTTCCAGCCTAACTATATTATCAGATGGAACCCCAGGGATAATGTTTTGCTGCGATGTTGAAGGAGACGATGGTCGGAAGCGTTTGAAGTCTGGCTCTTCCAATTCATATGATCGTCATGTGATCATTAAAAGTTTCATCATGTTGTACAGGCGCGGGATCAACAATTTCCTGAAAATGACCGGTTTTCTTCCTGCAGTTGTCGCAAATCATTGCGTTTTGTGGCAAATGGGGATATTTTTCTCGAAGTGTCGAAGAAATCAAACGTAAGTTCTTGCCGTTATGACCCTTTACGCCGGTATTTCGAAGAGGATTTGCACACCTACGAGGCATCTCGAGTGATTTTAATTGTAATTTTAAGTATTGTTTCAGTCGTGGATCTGAGATTTACACTAAGCAAGTTGACTTGTTTGTTATTTTTTCGAATCAATACAATATATCTGCGGCAGAGCTATTTTAGATCTTTGTCGAAGGTTTACACATTCTTTTTAAACGCTTCATACAGCTACGCTGCAATCGAAAACAGTGATGGGCGTATTCCACCTTACGATGCATAAACGCATCGAAAGAGGTTCGCGGTTTGGGAAATACTAAAAATAGATCTGCGGTCAGATAGATAGGTACCAACGTATCAGGGATTTTTTTAAATAACTGGGATAACCGCCATTAACGGGTACCTGAGAACAGCCGCGTTGTAGCACGAACTACGACGATAATATGGTTATCCTTTGCAATTATATTAATCTCAATACCGTTCCACCCTCATCACAGAAAATATGAACACGGTTAAGGGGATGCTAGACTTTCCTTTGTACCGACAGAAATAGGCGATTTCTTAGTTTTCACTATTCGTCAGTTTTATGTCAATATATCATAGTCCCACATGATTTGACGCATATGCGTAGTATATTAACAATGCTAAGTCGGAACTGAAAAATTGTCTAATTCCATCGGTAAAACAGGTAAAGCAGGTTCAAAAAGAAGAAAAACAGCTCCAGCATCCCCTTAACGCAGTTAAATTTTTGAAAATCGAATTGTAATGGATGTCACTTCTAGCAATTGTGTGGTGTTATGTCACTTCTAGCATAGAACGTCCCAAAGTATAACTTTGCATCAGTGCAGTCGATAAATGTAGAGAATACCACTGTTGAAGATATCGAAAAATAGCTATAATATTTATACAAATGAGCCCATCACGGAGTATTCGTTCGTTAAAAGTTTACAGCAATTTGTGAAAATCGTCGAGTTTTTTTTCGGAATAGTGTATTGAATCACCAGCTCACGAAGTTTTACACGTTTCTGTTTTGGACGGAATATTTGCAGAGGGCTGCACTCTTCTGGAGTGCAGCCTCGCTGAAAGTGTTAATGAAAAAAAAATGTGGAGTCACTCGCCGTTAAACTATTTGATTGACCAATTCACTTATATAACTGTATATCATTTTTACATAACATAGTCGTGAAACAAATTAGAAAAACGAAACAACAAAATGAAAAAAATAGAAATTAGACATAAACAAGATAACATGTAACAGCAAACTGCTATAACATTCCGAAGATTTTGCTTTCTAGAAATCGGGCTTTACCCAACATATTGGTCTGTATGCACAATACGATAAAACAATTGATATTGCAGATGATGAGTGTCCTAACATGAAAAACCTATATTTACTTTTAAATAGTATTTCAAACTGCTATAACTTATGAACGCTTGGGAATCCCATGAAAAAAAAAATATCAAAAATTCGACATTCGTATACAGAATTTGAAGCAATTTTTTCGATGTCGATATCCGATGTCCTTCCCATAAAAAAATAGTATATTATGCCACAAGGGAGGAAAGTGCGTGTTTTCACCGAGTGTGAAGTTTGATTCACGAAATTCACAGAAATTCACACGAGGTGAAAACGCACTTCCTCCCTTGTCGCATACGATATTTTTTCTTCGCCTTCGTTAAAATAACAACATTTCTTGCGTCGCAAAATCGTCATATTCGCCAATGACCATTTCTGCCCGGGGAGTAATAGAGCTTCCAGAGGGAGTAATGAGCCCCATTACTCCCTAGGGAGTAATGAAATTTTACTGCGCATGCGCACAGGTTAATAATGATCATCGGTCAATAATAGGCCATTTTCCGCCCGTATTGCACGCAAGAAATGTGGCTATTTTAGCGAAGTCGGGAAAAAAAATAATTTCGTTGATTTTGCCGTAAAATGTGGGCTGAAATTACTTAATTAATTCTCAATCAATTTTCTACTTGTGGGCCAAGAAAAAACGCAAATTTTCGTTTTTTGGAGATGTCGATACGATTAATCGTTCCCGAGATATTACAGATTAAATGAAAAATGCAAAAATTGGCATATTTCGGCAGGAACATTTTTTAAAAATTTGAAATTTGGTGTATCTATTGGAACCGCTAAACCTGATTTTCAGACATTTTTTGGGGTTTTTTTTTGGTGGCTGAATTGATATGGAATGCCGCATATAAATATTATTATTTCAGCATAAAAAAGTGGTACTATTTAGCCATTACTTATGTGCAAACATACATTAATTTATTTGTTTATTCATTTATATATGAGACACGCCCATTAAACATGAATTATTACATGCGAGTGTGTAAATACAATGCGTAATATGCCCACCCACCAATTAAAGCGATGAAAAAGAAGAGAAAATAAGATGAATATAGTATATTTCGATACTAGAGGCCAAAACGAGCGATTTGCGCACTGCGAGTGTGAAGTAACACGAAGCCGAGGCGAAGTGCTGTCTTCACACGAGCAGTGCGCAAGAAGCGAGATGGCCTCGTGTATCGAACCATATTTTTCTTTACGAAGGCAATGCAAAATCTAAGTTGTGCACCATTCACAAGCATGCCAATGGCGCATGCATGTGGCGCCTCGGTCGCCTCGATGTTACCATAGCAACGGCTTGGTAACATAGTAACCGTTTGCGACGCTAGATGGCACTAGTAGTCAAACCAGTGCGCAAAATATTTTGCGCACTGGTGAAGGTATTTTGCGCACCGGTGAAAGTATTTTGCGTATCGCATTTGCGTATCGTGCGGGAATCAGCCATTTTGCATGCCTGTGAATGGTGCGCAAACGAGGATCTTGCATGCATGAGTAAAGAAAATATATATAAACAATGTGGTTAATACAGAAGCAGTACAGTATGAAATACATGTCGGGGTCTCCCAGAATCTGATGAATGTTAATTCCAGGGAAGTACCCTGGGCTGCCGAAATCACTTGAGGCATGCCGTTACGGTATTTTATCGTCAGGTTCCTTTCATCAGCCTGTTGACGATTGTCGAGTTCCGTTCAAGCTTTTTTAAGCTACATCTGCTCCATCTTGGTTCGATCGGCTCGAGCGAGGATGGCTAGTTGTCCAAGCTTCAGATTGAAAATGTTCTTCATAACATTATTTGAGTCGGCCCATGATCCAAGTGTAGCAGGGACGGCACGAGACCTGGCATTCACATAGCCGTCGGACGAGCACCCAATCCAGAAACGCGAAGCTCATCCGAACTAATGTTGAGTGGCTGCAAGATCTGTACTATGTTGTCTTGATCGCCCTCAGATCCGGCATATTAAAGAGGCGAATGTTCATCGACTTGCGGTTCCGAAGCTGTACCTCATGAACACTTCGAGCTTCGAGCATCCCATCAGGTAAATTGTTGTTGTTGCCGGCGGAAGGCCGAAGTTTCGCTATCGATACGTTTAGTAAAACCACTTGCTGTTTCAGGTTATTTACGTTGACGTCCATAGCGTCGGTTTTAACAACCAGATTCGCACATAATTCATTGGTTGACCCCAGCTTGTTTGAAAAATCGACTGTGAGATTTTCGACCGACTCATGCGATGCTTAGGGGAGACCGGGGACAAAAGTAACAAAAATCCTTTTTAATTTTTTTACCAACAAACCCGAGAATCTAACGCTTCGGCATCCAATGGTGTACGCTTAACCTAGTCTTAGGTATTTAGTTAAAAAATTTCAAGCAGAAATATGCACGGAATTGTGATCACCGCCCCTTTAAACACAGACGAAATTGGGTAAGAATTTGAGCCGCGGTGGGGTCAATTGTAACGGGTAGTGGGGTCATTTGTAACATTGCTATTAAGAAATAGAACGGGGGCGCATTATCACAGAGAAATTTAAATTTAAAGTTAACATTTTTTAAAAATTATTTGCCGGCTAAGCCGTTGTAGCCGGCTAAGCCATTTTAACTGGCCTAACTATACAGCCCTACTATAAATGTTATAGTCTACAATTGGTTGGTTATAAATTATAAGTGTATAAATTATCGCTGATTGCTTAGAATGTAAGAATAAAATAAATAAAATATATTGGTATTCGTATTGGCATTGGAAGAAATAAATTATTGCTGGTACAATTGACCCGGATCGACTGTTACAATCGACCCCACACATGATTACAAGCAAAGTTACTGTGTCATCGGTTAACAACAAACTGAAACGGTTCGTCTCAACGATCAAAATGTTCCGCAAAAATGTACATTTCAACTCCTTGTTGCCTAGCTGACGCGATCCACACAGCCGAAAAATCACTTCTGCACTCGCGAATCACATTTGGTTTCGACGGATTGGTATTTTTGAAAACTTCGCTATGAGCTCATTGCATGGTCATAAGGTGATATCTATAATATTGCTCACTTCATATCCGATGGGCCCGATCATGCGCAGCGTTGCACGGCCGCTTGTTACAATTGACCCGTGTTACTTTTATCCCTGGGCTTCCCTACTTTACGTGGGCTTTATTATTTTTATAGTTGTTTTTGTCTTCGCCATATTACATTCTGGTTTGTTGAGACTGCAATATTCCGAAAGTGTGTGGAGATTTGTGTGTAATGAATTTTTTAATACGTATATTTTGTGTTTAAACTATGTTAAGGGGGTGCTGTTAAGGGGATACTGGACACGTTTCTAACTCCTTACTTACCTTTTTTACCGATGGAACTCAGCGATTTCGTAGTGTCAATTTAGAATTGTTAATATGCTACGCATATTGGATATGCTTCCACTCGTGTCGGACTATAATATCGACATAAACGCTTGGGCGTGTCGTCGAATTTTTATTAAAAACGTACAAGAAATTAAGAAAATCTAATATTACAGTTTGCAAATAACCATAAACGTAGTTCGTAGTAGTTCATGCGCTTTTTATAGGCTCTGAGCAATTGTCACAAGCGAACAGTAAACGTAAACGTAGAATACACTTTACATGGATTTCTTTTGTGTAATAGACTTTTTGACGATTTTGGAATATTCGGGGAATTTCAGAGAATCAACGTGCACTCTCGTTTTTCGCGTGTGAGTTCTAGAATATTTGATATCCTATCAAATAGATGCTGTTGAAATTTTGAGCGGCTATATTGGTGTTCGCGATAATCTGTAATATTCGATTTTCTTCAAGTCTTGGACGATTAGAACCGAAATTCCCGTACACTCCGAAGCCTTTAAGGCTAGTATTACAGTCCTGCAAAACTTGAAGCGTAAGTCGATTCTACGAAATCACCTCCTTCGGTCGGTAAAACAGGAAGGTCCAACTGTTCCGTAAGATTGCTTGAAGTGTTATATGCAGTGTATCTTCCTTCTTCAGTATTCGCTTGTTTCAGGACTTAAAAAAGGAGTTTGGTCCCTTCAAAAACAATACTCTCTATAGTATCTCGTGAACGATCAGACATGGATTTTGTATGGCAGCGGAACATACTCCATTAGAAATATGGCAGCGGAACAACTTGCTCGTGCCAAAAAAAGAAGGCTGAATTTGTATGTATTTCCTGCTGGAACATGAGAAGAAGAGATCAGAGTTAAGTAATTACCAAGAGTGATCCAGGTATATCTCTTCGCGTACCTCTCTCACCTGGAACCTTTCTAACAATATTTTTATCCTTGTCACAATTTGTTTTCGAAACCACCCAATGTCCGCAGCTTGAAAGCCACTGTTAATTGTAATAATCATGCCTCGTGCATATAAAGAAAGAATAACGAAAAAATAATTATCGCAATCTTAATATGTGTCTCTCAAAATTTGCATGCCGAGAGTCAGGTGGTTGCAAATAACGACCAACAAATTACGAAAATGTCTACAACGTGATTCGCACGTCGCATGCCACCGATGCTTGCCTAACATATAACACAAGCAACAGAAAACATCTGAACAAATTTGAGAAGGTATCTGAAGCATAAAACATGTTTCCCACATTTGCTCAGTTTGTTTTCACTTGACCTTATTGCATACGATTAATTTTCACTCTTACATATCAATGATAGCCAACAATGACCAAGCGTGAAATTCATATCCGTGAGCATAGAGTACTCACGATCTTATGAACGGCTGGATGAAATATTTACCAAATTCACGTGCCATCATCAAAAGGGTTGTTACTTTACTTCAGGATATTTTTTCGAGTTTTATCCAGTCTCGTTTCCAATATAATATGTTTCTGTTTGCGCTTGAAAAATGTTTGTTACGACCAAAAGAAGTTCAACCGTTTATATTACACAGCTTGCGGGAGTTCGCGAAGCGATAGATCAATGCAAAACCTACACATTTTATTAAGTTGCATCGAAGCTTCGATATTTTCAATATCTCCGGACGATTCTGATCGACCAGTATACGGTTTATGTAGATGCGCGTTTATCCTCGAGTTATAAACCGGTACTTTATTCTTCCGAGGGCGCACGTATGAGAAGCATAAGATAGAAAAACCTCTTCGGGCAACTGAACAGTTTTGCTTGCCGCGAGTGTCTAGAGTAGCAAGAAATAAAAAAAGGAGAAAAGAAAGAAAGCAAATTTAGCGAATGTGTCGCCTTTGCGCTCGAGCGTAGTTTAACCAGGTGTGGGAATAAATAGGCACTTTAACACGTGTCGCGAAGCAGAAAGAACTTTAACAGCTTCAAGGACATCTCGGAAGGAAAAGAGTAGTGTGTAACAATGTTTGAGTCAAAAGCATATACTCGTCGACAAAATTTGAAAGGAAAACTTTGAAATTGAGTTAAGAAGCACCGAGGGGCTCTCTGCTCGAGACACTTGCGCGTCCAAAGTTTAAGCTTGCGTCTCGAGACATATCTTATATCCCCAGTCTCGACAATCGAAATTCTTGAAGACGCGAGTATCTTTCGCTGTTGGGATGGTAGACCCCTTGAGGATGATACACTCGGGAATATGGATATTAGCCCCATAGAAAAGAAGTATATGCGTGAATATATTTCTGGATTTATTAAATATATATATGGTATATCCATATAATATATGGAGTTCATATCCGACATGTAGAACTTTTTGCCGCATCATAAATCTTTCTTATACATGTACTTAATTTCTATGGGGGTACTGAATAACATATATACATTTCGTATAGGGATACTACCAACTATTGCTATGAGAACAGTAAACAGGCATCCCCAATTGATCGGGATGCCCGTGACCAAAGAACCTCCGGATAACTGAAACCATGGTTAATCCAAATTAAATGACATTATTTTTTTTTATTTTGCTATCTCATAGAGGAAGCTTTGTTATGGTGAACATTTTTTTTTCGAGATTATAATTTAAACGTGTTCAGAATGTTCCAAACATCGAAAAATCATATTTAGAAAAAATGTCCGGATGTATGCGTGTGTGTGTGTATGTGTGAATCGGACGCGAAAAATTCAAACCGGTATAACTCGAGAACGCCTTGACCGATCAAGCTGAAATTTCACACACAGCATGTGTGGTTAATAGTCAATGTTTCTGCAAAATTTCATCCAGAAATGTTCAGTTATTTTTTTTGTACGCCATTTTTAATTTCTTCGAATATGTCTGTGCGCACTCTAGCATTCGCAACTTTTTATCTATCGGGTTAAAAAGCGTACACAGATAGAATATGATCAACCGAGAATCCCATTAAAATTTCACGAAAATCGATCGAACCGTTTAAATTTTCTAAACCGGTGCGGTGGTATAGTGGTTAGCGTGCTCGCTTCTAGACCACAGCATCGGCAGGTCGACGGTTCGATTCCCGGTTTCGTAGTTTCGCCGAGAATAAAAATATGGGACGGACGAAGCTCCAGATATATACATCGGTCACTCGCACGTAGTAACTCTAAGTGTGAGTGTCGGATGTATATACCTGTACTCCATGTTTACATTCTCGGTGAAACGCGACGAAGCTCCGATGCCGGGAAACAAACCTGAGACCGGCTGTATCGGCATAGGTTTTCCGCAGTTTCCCTATGCCCATGGCAGAAATGTCATGGCAAATGCGATACAGAGGGGGAAGTCGGATGCGGCCGCAAGGGGGGACTGGCTACTGACCCGGGCCGACCCGGAATAGGCGCAGATGCCTGAAAACGGGGGAAAATCCGAATCCGTTAAAATTTTCTATCATTTTGAATTTTTTGAATTTCATGCATAGTATATTGTGCAACAAGGGTCGAAAGTTGGCGATTGCGACGAATGTGAAATTTGCGGCCCGAGCGAAGCGAGGGCTGTAATCACACTCGTCGCAATCGCCAATTCGACCCTCGTTCCACATCATACTTTTTGTCACAAGTGCATGAATCTGCGGCACTTGGAATGGCAGTCGCGCGAGACGAATACTGAAAAGTGAGCTTATGTCCCCAGGGTGGAAAACGTCGAAAGAAAACTCCCAAGGGACAAAAGTGAACCAAATGCGAACTGCGCATGCGCGACTCAAAATCCCAAGGGACAAAAGTGAACGGAATGCGAACTGCGCATGCGCGACTTTGTCATTTCACCACAGGTTCACGACTGGCATGCAATAGGCCACTTTCGGCTCTCAAGACTGCCATGTAAAGTGCCGCGATTCATGCAAGAGTGACAAAAATTTTATTATTTATTTTAGAGGCGCATTTTTCCGTATTAAATATTCATCTATGCATAAAAAAGTGTCAGATTCGTGGTCAGCGTGAAAAAATACATGGTATTACTGCTCCGGAGCGACAACTAACGAAAAAGTTTACCGGGCATTTTTATCGCCAAAATTGCAAAAATGAGTAATTTTGGATATTTTTAAATAGCGATTTCTTTGCTTTCCGATGGCATCGCGGAAAAACCCAGGTGCCTATCGTGATCTATAGCAAGGCATGCACAAGACGATGGATATGACGGGGTTGAAAAGCTAGATAAAGGGGTATTACTTGGAATAATACCCCTTCTTTGGGTATTTCTCCAATACCCAAAGAAGTTCTTGAGTAAAATCTTAGTAAAGTCTTGAGTAAAAAATCAAAAGTTCAAAAAACAATAATAATTCACGAGCGCTTACTTCCATGTATTTTTTCACGCCAAGCGCAGATACGTCAAAGTGAGGTGTGACGATGGAGTATTTTTTTTTACTCGCTGAACCTGAATCGGCTAGCTGTTTTGCATAAAAGTCTAACAACACGTTGACGTTGAAGATAGTTGAAAATTGAAATTTTCATGACGCTTCTTCATAAAGTTGAAAATTGAAATTTTCATATCGCTTTCTCATAAAAGTTGAAAATTGAAGTTATTATATCGCTTTTTCCTAAAAGTTGGAAATTGAAATTGTCATATCGCTTTCTCATAATATTCCTTTATTCGCGAAGCCTCTATGAGGAAGCCAAAAATACAGACAATGCGGGTGGGTAGAAAACTTGAAAACGGTTTGAGATAGCCAGTTGAAGTTAGGTGCACTAGTAGAGTGGTGACGTCTCGCGAATCTTTCTCTACGAGGAAGCCAATAATACAGAAAGAGCTTTCACATAGAAGAAGCTTTGCGGATAAAGGAACATTGTGAGAAAGCCGTAAGAAAATTGAAATTTGTATCTTTTATGAGGAAGCAACATCAAAGTTTGATTTTTCAACTTTTTTCATACCCTTTCGTTTACTTTGGGGTTTTGAATTTCGTCATTTATGTAAGATTTGTTAATGTAATAAAAGACACTCGGAAGACACATACTGAAACGTTTCGATATTCCGTGGGAGCGGAATATCGAACTCACGATTTTTTAGATCGTCTTCTTCCGAATGGAAGGTAAGAGTTCGGTACTGGACCGGCTGGATAAGGTGTGGAGGACGGGATTTCGGGTTTCTTCGGCCTTGCAATTCGGAGATCTGAGATCGATCCGACGTTCAAGACCGAATACTATCCTTTCTCACCGGATAGGATCTCAAAAATAGCTTTATCCTCGCAGACTCAGCTCTTACGAGAGAGCCTGGTGGAGTGTCTCGATGCCAACCTCCGCCGGCAGAGAACTTCTTTATCCTCGCAGACTCCACTCTTTTGAGAGAGCCTGGTAGAGTGTCTCAATGCTGGCAAAGCCAGCAGAGAACTTAACCTTATGAACTATGGATACGACGAGGCCCCATTCGGGAGTTCCTCGAAGAGGTGTGGTCAATTCGTGAGGGAAGGAAAGGACCTAGAGGAGAGGACAGGCAGAGCCTTTATGGCCATCCCGGGGCAGTCTCGCTTGCGAGAAGCGGACGCCAGCCGGCCATCTAGCGGCAAAGTGCCAGACTCTGCCAGGGGGGGGGGGGGTCTGTCCCGTTACAATACAGTTGATCCACTCCCCGGATAATCCGACCGCGGTTAATCAAGATTCTACTGCACATGCGCAAAAACGAAAATCTATGTATAATGAATAAACTTTTTCCATTATTCCCTTTCGTTATAAATTATTGCACTAATATTCGTAATATGCGGTGTTATCCAAACACGAATCAGTGGTATCTTCGTATTCAGTATATTCGGACGGTTAAAAAAAATTTGAGTATACATTTTTCGGCAGTGTGCGAATAATATTTTTCGACCGGTGATAATAGCTCGTGCCGTTCCCCGTGACGAGCGGTAGGGGATTCGAGGATAAACAGGTGTTTCATCTGTTCAACACGAAAAGCGCGAAGAGAAAAGAAGCGTGAACTTGTACTCTTAGGGGAGATGGGGGGTTCTTTTCTCGCCAAGAGAATGAGTGTAACTTTGTGATTCGAGTTCCTCCTTATACTTCTTCGCGTCTTTCCACGAAGAAAGCAAGCGACTAAAGGCATTTGAAGGAGCTTGAAAAGTTGTATCCAACCACAAACCGCGTGCAGCGAGAAAGAAGAGGAGAAACGAAATCCTCAAGGCCTTCGTCGTCTTTCCTCTTTCACCACCTTCGCACTCCCGGTCTCAACTAGCTTGTACTTTGAAAAGCCGGCAACACTCTCTCTCTGTGTCTCTCCAGTGCGAGAAATTGTTTGAAGTGTCGGAGGAAGAAGAATATTGTCCATGCTTTGTTCCAAACTTCCAGGAGTTACGAATATACTCCCGGCACTATCGTCGACTTCCTGTAAATTCCATTATGTACATGAGCACATGAACATAGGAGAAATGTGCAAGTTTCGCGGTTATCGTACCGTCGAAGCTAGGATTTTTTTCTCGTATTTTACAATTTTCCACATTTCGTGAGTACATTTTTTTTCGTTGCTCTGTTTACAGTCTGCGTTAGTTCGTATTTTTTTACCTTTTTGCTGAGTTAGTGTAATCTTATGCTTTGTGAAAACATTGAATTATATCCCATTGTAGGTACGGAACTATGAGAGGAATGAAGGAGAGCAATATGCCAGTTTCAATATTTGCAAAGAAATTTTTTTAAAAATATTTTTATTGCCTTGCAGAAATTAATTTGAAAACATTTTTACTTCCTTTTTGTTGGGACTTTTATGTACGGCGAGGTATCAGAAGTCGATAAAAAACAGCTAATTTGCAAAGACTGGGTAAATACAACCGAAACAAAGTCGCCGAAATTTTCGATTAACATTGATTGATTGATTTTTTCCTCTTCGCAACGGTGTCGTTTTTAGAGTGGGCATTAGTTGTTTTGATTTTTTATATCGAAACGATTTTTTATCGTTAGGTGTGTAATAGTAACGCTCCGAAGTTTGGAAAAAAAGCTAAGGAGCGTCCACGATCGATACATCTGCCATAAATAATGTATAATTACAATGAAGAATGTTTATCACAATAAAAGCAACGAAAAAAAAGTCCCGACTACGCTAAAAAGGCCCTATTTCATGTCTGCAATGGGGGTGGAAAGTGGCAGATTTTTTTCGCCTTATCCTATGTACCGCTTTCCATCCCCGTTGCAGGCATAGAAATATGACCACTTTTTAGCGTAGTCGGAAAAAAATCGTATGCCACACGGGAGGATTGAATTTTGACCTCGTGTGCGTGCTGCCCTCGTTTCGCTCGGGCAGCAAACCTCACACTCGGTGAAAGTCGCGCACTTTCCTCCCTTGTAGCATAAGTCACTATTAATTGAATATGGTTTATAGAAAATACATTTAAAAAAAACCTTCGTTCTAAAATTGATCAAGTTATTAACGTAATTACTAACCCATAGCGTCACTATCATTGAATTTTGAAGTCAGTCTTCAATAATGTTGTTGCATTTAATAAGAAGTATTACGTCCTGCCCCTTAAAGTTGATCGAGTCTCACGCCACCGGACGTACATATTGAATTTCTGCAAACCTATTATTATTTCTTCACAACTTCCTACTTTTCAGTCTTTTCTATGTTCACGCGTGGTGTGCGAGCTCAACACTTTTTAACCGCTTCACGGCAACTAAATCCATACTCAATCTTTAGTTTCCGATTACGTTGTGTATTTGTTTGTCGTAATTTTCAGGAATCCAGAGGGTCCCCAGAGCATCCCCTCCTAATGCCTGATTATTTAAGTCCTCCTAGGGCTCTCCCATGCAGGCCCTGATAACTATTCTCGTATTATACTATAAAAAAAAACAAGATGCAAAAAATCTTGACAAAAAAAACTTGGCGAGCCAGTTTTTTTTTACAATAGCTGTTGTACATGGTTCATTCAAATAATCAAGGGAGAGGGAAAGTAACTGCAATATGTGTAGTAACTGTAATTGTGAAAAAAAACTGGCACGCCAAGTTTTTTTTTGTCAAGATTTTTTGCATCTTGTTTTTTTTTTAGATTGTTTTGATAATGTAGGATTAAGAAATAAATAATCCCGTTCCTTATCGAGACACTCTTTATTAAACTTTTATAATCTCTTTGCGCTCTCGTGATACGTCTGCTCTCTACAAGAGTCGCCGTAGAACTGCTCGAGCCTCGAGCTTGCTGCAGTCGGCAGCAAAGAGGGGGAACAGTCCCCGTGCTCGTCGCGCCAACACGCGGCGCTCGCTCGTTCCTGGTTGTACTCGACAAAGCTTTTCTTACACTCCCTCCCTTTGTCGATTTTCCTTTTCTTGCCTGGAAGCTGTTATTTTTATTCTGTGAACATAAAATAAAATTATTAGTTTCAACGTCCCAAATTATTGGTGTCAACATCTGAATTATTTTGGAATTTAGTTTTTTGTGATTAATCCTCTGAGATACATAAACTCTCTCTCAGCCAGAGGCTTTGTCATAATATCAGCTAGATTCTCTTTAGTAGGTATCCAAAAAACCTTGACTTTCTTCTCATCAACGCATTGTTTTATAAAGTCTCCGTGAGATTCTGCCATGGGTTTTCTAGTTCCCCTTTCTTCTCTGAATGATAAGTCTCTCTGGATATCATGCACACTCTGATCAAAAGTTTTGAGTTTGTGACTCCCGTCCATTTCGGTGCAGTCTCCTGCAGATCTGTTGTCACACCATATGTTTATAGGGAACAAAGTTCTGCCTATAATATATCGGATTGACTTATCGAGCGATATCACCTCTTGACACGCATCGCTCATGGCTAAGTATTCCGCCTGACAAGTAGACAATGTCGGACAAGACTGCTTACGACTTCTCCAAGCGATGACATCTCCAAACAGTTTTATAATATATCCGCCAGTGGATGTTGAATTTTCACAGTCTCTGAAACTGGAGTCTGTCAGTGCCTCTAAACTATCGGACGTGGATGTGAACTTTATTCTCAGACTCGTAGATCCTCTTAAATATCTGAATATTCTTTTCACGTCATTCCAGTCTTCCTCAGTGGGCTCTAGTTGTTTCCTTGACATGTAATTAACCGCATAGGCTACATCGGGCCGTGTAGCATCCGCCAGATACATCAGGCTTCCGATGGCTTCTCTGTACGGCACCTTTTTAACTTCGTCAACTGTCTCCAACTTTTCTGTGTCCAGTCTGGTTCTTTTGTTTCTGTTCTTCACTTGACGAGTCACCATTGGGGTGTTTTGCGGATTACAGTCTCTCATGTTGAACTTTTTCAGAATTTTCTCTGTATAAGCCGCCTGGTGCATTACGATGCTTTTGTCTTTTCTATTCCTCTGAATCGTCATTCCGAGGAAGTTTCTAGGTTCTCCTAAGTCTTTCATCTGGAATACACTGCTCAAGTGATCTTTGATTTCTTTTAGCTTCTCTGAATCATTACTCGCAACTAGCATGTCGTCTACATATAGTACGACCATTGCTAGTTTACCCTTTTGTCTCCAAGTGAACAGACATGGATCGTGTAAATCGTTCTCTAGACCTAGCTTGCGTACTTCCTCTGAGAATTTCTTATTCCATTTTTTAGGGCTTACCTTCAATCCGTACAAAGATTTCTTTAGTTTGTACACTTCGGTTCGTCTAATTCTCTCTGGGGTATTCGTTCCGTCCGATATTTCCATAAACACCTCTTCGTCAAGTTCTCCATTCAGAAAAGCTGACTTTACATCCATTTGGCAAACCTCCAAATCCTCTTTGTTGATTATGGCGATGGTTGCTCTTATGAGTGACAGTCTTGAGACTGGTGCGTATGTTTCTTTTAACCCGTACATGTTTTTATCTTTGAATCCTCTTATTACTAGTCGAGCTTTATACGTGATAGTGCCGTCACTATCAACTTTCCTTTTAAACACCCACTTCGAGTCAATTATATTGGGTCTTTTACCATTTGGTTTTTCTTTTGGTCTTTCGACTGTTTCCCACACTTTATTCTCTTTCATCGAGTCTAGCTCATCTTTTATGGCTTGTATCCACAAGTTTCGATCCTCTGAATTTACAGCCTCTTCATACGAAATGGGATCCTTTTGGATAGATGCTAGAAGAATGTGTCTCAGTCCATCTTTTTCCATCTCTTCGTTTTCAGTGATTTTTGTATATCTAGCAAAGCTGATATCTTGAATTCTCTTTGTTTTGCTTCTTGTAATAGGACCCGGGTTTTGATCCGTATGATTGGACTTCTTATTTTTGTCACGATCTTGATCGTTATTACTCGTACTTGATTTCTTTGGTCTCCCTCTTTTCCTCTTGTTATCTTTGCTCAACTCTGGACTCTCTGAAACTACTTCTTTATTTATTTTTACCGTATTCTCTGATCCTCCTGTGAGGTTTTCTTCTGAGAATTCAATTAGCACGTTAGACTCACTTTTGTTGTTTGACGTCTCTATTTCTTCTGCTTCCTTTTCACTCTTTTTTTTGCTTCCTCATAGAGGAAGCTTTGTTTTGGTGAAAAAAAAAAATTTCGAGATTTTAATGAAAACGTGTTCAGAATGTTCGAAAACATCGAAAAATCACATTTAGAAAAAATGTCTGGATGGATGTGTGTGTGTGTGTGTGTGCCAGGCCTCCAAAATTCAATCGTCTATAACTCAAGAACGGTTTTATCAAACGGGTCGAAATTTGGCTCACACGTAGAGCAGTTCAGTGCCTCTGTTTGTTACAATTTATGCACTAATTGAAACATTCGTTCAGATTTTATGAGATTTTGAAATTTTTGAAAAAAGTGTGTTCGCGCTCTAGCTTTCGCAAATTTTGAGATTCTGGGCAGAAACTTTCTACAGAAGTAGACCAACATCAAATAATTTTCGCTATTGAATTTGGTACGAATCGGTCGAGGCGTTTCGGTTATGTGAAATTTTCGATTTTTCAAAAAATATCTATTTCACTCCAACTTTTATAATTTTCGAGATATTTGCCTACAAATTTGTACATAAATAAGCTATTATGGACTCGTATTCCCTATAAAATTTGGCACGAATCGGTCGAACCGTTTAAATTTTATGTCATTTTGAATTTTTCTAATTTCATGCATTTTTTTTTTTTTTTTTTGTAAGACGCATTTTTTTCGGATCCAATTTTCCTCTGCGAATAAAATACGTGTCAGATTCGTGATCAGCGCGGAAAAATACATGGAATTACAGTCCCGGAGCGACAACTAACCAAAAAATTTACCAGGCATTTTTATAGCCAAAATTGCAAAAATGAATTATTTTAGGTATTTGTAAACAACGATTTCTTTGCATTCCGATGGCATCGCGGGAAAACCCAGCTGCCGATCGTGATCTACAGCAAGACATACACAAGACGATGGATATGACGGGATTAAAAAGCTAGATAAAGAGGTATCACTAGGAATTGTGTAATAAAAATCGAAAGGGAAAAAAAAAATTCAGGAGAGCATACTTCCATGTATTTTTTCGCGCCAAACGCAGATTCGACAAAGTGAAACGAGACGATGTTATATTTTCTTTACGTACTGAACCTGAATCGGTCAGCCGTTTTGCATAAAAGTCTAAGACGTTGACGTTGAAAAAAGTTGAAAATTGAAATTTTCATATCGCTTCCTCATAAAAGCTGAAAATTGAAATGTTCATATCGCTTCTTCATAAAAGTTGAAAATTGAAATTCGCCAAGCTTCCTCTATGAGGAAGCCAAAAATACAGACAATGCTTCCTCATAGAAGAAGCTTCGCGAATTTCAATTTTCAACTTTTATGAAGAAGCGATATGAACATTTCAATTTTCAGCTTTTTTGTAGGTGTCTTTGTACGTCAATTTCTCTAAGAATCTCACATGTCTTGACTCTAGGAATTTTCTTGAGCTGGGGTGCCATAAAGTATATCCAGTGCCAGTGTGCCCTACCAAAACCGCTTTTATTGACACGTTGCTGAATTTAGTCTCCGTTTTGGGTAACTTTATGTAAGCAATGCAACCGAATCTTCTTATTTGTTCAAAATGGCACCTGGCTTTGGGTGAAAATTTACATACTGGAACTTCGTAGTCAATTGATTTGTGAGGGGTGATATTGTACGTGTGCACTGCTTCTTCTGCTGCTAATTCCCACATACTTGCTGGTAAACCAGAATCGCACATCAGTGCTCTGATTGTTCTCTGAATTGTCTTATTAAATCTCTCAGCTACTCCGTTGAGTTCTGGGGTGTAAGGTGGGCCACAGTCAGGTTCAATGTTTTCCTTCTTCATAATCTCTGCAAATCTACCGCCCGTGTATTCGGTACCTCTATCTGACCTCACATAGCATACTTTTGCGTTTGAACCCAGGAGATTTCGAGCAGACATCAGAAAGTCTTCAAAAGCCCGCCCTGTTTCATCTTTCGATTTTAGACAGTATATTTTGGCATACCGAGAATAATCGTCTATAAACGTCGCGATATATTTCTTCCCCCCTGGCCATGAGGTGGGTTTGATTGGACCCATCAGGTCCGAGTGTACAATCTGTAATGGCCTTTCTGCTCTGCTTCTGTGTTGTTTAAATGGAAGTTTTTCCATTTTTGATAACATGCAGACTTCGCAATTTTTTATTGTGTCTTCGAACTTTACGTGTTGCTCTTTTCTTTCTTCTGCAATATTTTCAAATAGTTCAAGGATGCAAGACCCAGTCTGATGTGCCATAGCATCGTTTCACTCTGCTTAACACCTGAGTTTGTTTTGCCGAGCGGGTTCTCTATGAATATCTCTTTCAGATTCTCGACATCGTTCATGTCGTCTACTTTTATTGTTCTGTGAGACGTCAGACCTGCGTCACACTCCTCCACTTTTTCTTCTGAACTTTCGGATTGAGCGTTTATTTCCATGAGTTTTCCCGATTTCTCCCTCCCAATCACAGACTCTATTTCTTTTAATATTTCTTCATTACGTCTTATATCTTCTCCCTCCGGAACTGCTATTTGTTTGGCTTTACAATTTGTCTGTGATTGTTTTGAAAACTTATCGTCTATCGCTAGACACCCTATACAACTGTAGTTATCCGATTCATTTATATACGCGTTATTCTTGTTTGTTCCCTTCTTGACTTCAAACCTAACCACCCAATTAGGTTTTTCGTAAACTCCTTCAAATATAGTTTTGTCATTTTCTTTGTTGTATACTCGGAATCTTTCATCGTCTAGGTTTATACTAAACCCTGCATCTACTAGTCTTCGCAACGAGAGTAGATTTTCAGAAATATCTTTAGCCGCGATTACATTCGTCAACTTGATCGATTTTTCATCGGAAATATTATTTTTCAGCAAGAGATCCCCTCTGCCGTCAATGACGATGTCGGCAAAATCATTTTTGTTTGCACTTTTCATAACCCCCTCTTTGGATATTTTGAAGTTACTCAAGATAAAACTTTTAGTCACAATGTGTTCAGTCGCTCCTGAATCTGCTATGAACTCTATCTGTCTATCGTTGTTATTGACATGTTCATTCTTACCTTGATCGTCTTCATACTCTTCCTCATATTCACCCGCAGTCAACTGTTCCTCCTCGTCGTTGTATTCAGCTCGTCTAACGGTGGAACCACCTCTGGAACCTCGATTATTACCTCTGCCCCTGGAATATCCTCTACCACGGCATCTGTTTCCTCTGGAGTTCGCTCTGCCTCTGCTGCTGTTGATCTGCTGGTTGTTTACTTTGCTCGTTTTGGCCGGAGGTCCGTAGGGTTCGTCGTCTCTACTGGTAAATCTCTTATTTTGTGATTGGGAAGGACGATTGGATTTACTCGGACAATCATCTCCTTTGTGATCAGTTTCGAAGTTGCACCAGTAGCAGAACCAACGATTTGAGTTTATTAGTGGGCATTCTTGTTGCCAATGTCCGGTTTTGTTGCACCTGAAACATTTGCTTTTATTCCGTTTAAATTTTTGTGTAGTTGCTCTGGATGCTGTCGGTTCTCTGGACTCAGGCTTCTTTGCATCGGCGTCGTTGTCTTCTTGTATGCGAGTCATAACTTTTCTCAGAGCTTCCATGTTCATTTCTTTGCCTGTGGTTGTAATGACTGCTGAGTCTGTTCGGCGAATTTCAGGCATGACTCCAATGATCGCTTGATAGAAGGTAGAACGCTTTTCTTGATCAGTTAGTTTCTGAGGATCATCGCTCAGATCGTGCTCTCTTATTATTTGGTCAAATCTTTCGATAAAATCGTGAACTCTTTCTCCCTTGTTCATTCCGAGATTATACAGTTTTGTTCTTATTGCCGTTGGAGTTGAGCTAACCTCACCTTTTCTGCAGTTTCGTAATTTTTGAAGAATTTCCATAGGCTCTGTCAGACCCAGGATTTTCTTGTGATATTCTTCATCGATGTGACTGATAATTATATCTTTTACGGAATTTTTTCTCAATGTGGTCTCTATTTCTGAGACTCCAATTGGCTGTGATATCTTGGAATCAATTAGATACAGCAGCATCCAGCTCGTGAGTTCTGTTCTGAGGCAGTCCAACCACACCTCGAAGCTCGCGTTCGAAGTTAGCTTGTAGTTTCTCTGAATTTTCGGTCTCAGTCTTATAGAGTTGTTCATGCAGGATCCCGTAACTTCTGCATTTTGTGTTTTGTTCTCTGAAGATTGCATCAGTCTTTTTGATTGTTTCAAGAGCTTTGATTTTTCGACTTCAAGGACTTTGCTGTGAGCCAAAACTAGCTTATCTATAGCCTCTTTCACCCAGCCTCTGGTGTTTTGATCTATTGCCGCGTTTGATGACAAGTTTGTTGCCAATTCTTGAGCTCGTGAAATCACATTCTGTATTTCGTCGGTTTCCTCTTTGGATTCGGGAATATTTTCGCTCTCCATCTCTGAATTTATGTTCTCCGTAATGCTCTTAGTGGTTGTCGCTGTGAAAAAAATACTCTTTATAACCTGGTTTTTCTCGTTTGTCAGATCTGACTTCTCACTCTTCAAAAATAAAGGTTCCTTCTTTTTTTTAATCTGTTTTATTAATTCAATGAAATAACAACCTTCAAATTTCCCAAACATTCACAGCCCTCTGAATTCACGGTCAAAAGCAGACAACTAACATTGTGAATTTGATGTGCTTACGTTTGTTTGTTTGACTTGGGTCACTCTCTTCCAATTCGGTCCTTACTCTTATGTATTCTTCAAATTCTTGTCTCCATTCCTCGGTTTCGTTAGTCATCTGTTCCGGGATTATGAAGCATCATTAATTAGTAGGTGTATATCATATAATATTGTATGTTTTAAATTCTATATTACCCGGCTATTCAATTTTTAATTGACTTTTAATATAAATCCTTTTTCTTTATAATTTAATGTCTTGCTCTGAATTATCCCATTCTTTCATGAGATACCTCTAAATTAGTACCAGGTGTCTCTGAATCCTACCACAAAAAACGCTTCTTGCCTGCACATCAACACAGCCGCACTGCACCAGTATTGATGCGAGGCGAGAAATTAGGTTCTCTAATCGAGCAGACCATACACGTACACCACTCGCCGTAAATTTGACTTCGAGAGTTACCTCGAAAATCGTTCGGTTTTGGGTTGCGCACGCACGCACATGGGTCTCGACTTCGATAATACCGATCCCCCCTAGTCAATGAACAAATTACTCACCGAACACAAGTTTTCATCTGAGCATTGACCCCGGAATTTTTAAACCTTGCTCGAGAAAATTTTAGTTCATCTGAAGCTCTATGTAAAATAATAGACAATGTTTCCACGAATTTTCCAAAATTTTAATTCAATATTCTCTTATTATTATTGCTTGTATTTTTTATTAAATAACCTTCACGGTGGCAATTTTACTCAGAGCAACTTGAAGCTTAATTTTTTTTTTGACCGAGCTCTTCACTCATTTTATAACCACTTAATTTTTATTTCCTCTAGTACATCGTTTTATGCACTTTTGCAAAAAAATGGAATCATGTTAACCACAAATAGACTCGTGTTGATTCTTTTATTCTCAATATAAAAAACATCTGTAAAAATTGATTAAAACTCCCTCCGTGTTATGTAAACGCAAGCCGTCCGCTTGCTTCCGTACCGACAATCGTCTAGCGTCTCAGTGTGTATCAATTCGAGAGGTCGCCCCGCACGTACGAGAGAGAAGCCACGATTCCCGAACGCAAGGCTCTCGGGCCCGCGACGACCCCCGCGCCCGCGCACGCGCTCCCGCAAAACCGAGACCGAGCCAGGCAGTGTCGTATATTCAACGTTTCACACAAAACCGCGTCGTAATTTAGAAATTTCCTCTGAATAAAATTACACACGAAATATTCCAAACTCATAGAATAAAATAAATGACAAAGCAAAGCGAAATACTCGGCTACTGGCGCATCCGGCACGCCGCGCAGATAACCGACAGACCGTCCTTGAACGCCCTCTGCTTACACACGAAAATCCCGCCCGATCCACGAAACTCTCGCTTTGCGACGAAAATCGTCGCACATAAGTCACTTTCCACAAAATATGTTGACTTACCTCGTACATCTCTGAATTTTCGCTTGTCGATCGCTCTGGAACACCGGAGACAAAGCCGGCACGCCCGAGACAAAGCTACACTGTTCAGGCCAATTTTTGCAAATATTTAATTATATTCCTTCCGTGGACGCAACCACGGGCCTCTGCTACCATGTAGCATTAAGAAATAAATAATCCTGTTCCTTATCGAGACACTCTTTATTAAACTCTTATAATCTCTTTGCGCTCTCGTGATACGTCTGCTCTCTACAAGAGTCGCCGTAGAACTGCTCGAGCCTCGAGCTTGCTGCAGTCGGCAGCAAAGAGGGGAACAGTCCCCGTGCTCGTCGCGCCAACACGCGGCGCTCGCTCGTTTCTGGTTGTACTCGACAAAGCTTTTCTTACAGATAAACATATTTTTTGAAGGATTTTTTGTATGGGCTACTGCTTGGCTACTTTGATTTGACTTTTTCGATTTTTTTTTTTTTTTGAGATTTCGATACACATCTTTTTTTTAAATTACTTTGATGAACGTCTTTTTGGAAGAATTGTTTTGTTAAGAGACTGTTTTGATAAAAATCTGTTTTGGCAGATTTTTTTATTTTTAAGAGGTTTTTTTGATAAACATTTTCTGAACGAGAATACAATTTTTAAGTACTTGGCGTACCTTTTTACTTTTTTCCAAAAAAGTATTTTTTGCTTTCGTTTCACCTATTTTTGACATCCAGTCATGTAGTTTGGTTGATTATTACCAACATACAGTGAATAAACAGAATCATCATCCTGTAAAATATATTCGTGTAACATTTTATGCTGACGAAAGGCACCTTCGACATCTTGAGTACCTGCTCTTGATGCTCTGGTTCTTCGAAGGCAATTGCGTTAGGACCAGGAGGTGGTTTTCATCATGCGTAGCTGAAAAAAAACTTATCTCTCTCGCATGGTGGATAAAGACATCTTTTGGTGCTGACGCAGTGCCTCTGAAGTTCTAGAGCATCAATGGTATGGGGAGCTGGCGATGCCTTTCACCACTATATGTAAAAATGATATATATAATATATTATAAATTTTCACTGCGAGCCTTTAATTATGCATCGACAGGGGAAAATGTCTTAAATAGAATGCCAGCTCTGTCAGGAAAAGATTTATTCCTCGGTTTGGGTATATGTAAATAAGTGCACATTTTTCTGACGGACCATAGATTCCATTTAAAAAAAGTTGAACCATCTTCCTGACGAATATATTTGTGTAACATTTTATTATATATTTCAAAAGCAAAAATAAAACGAAACTTGAAAGATAGATTAGTCATAAAAAAATCGAGGCAAAATTAACTTTACACGTTCAACACAGAATTAAAAGAATATAAAATTAATTAACAATTATGAATAAAAAGAAAATACTAGGTATGTTTAAAAGACATTTTATTTTGGTTTACACGAATTACTCCTGTATCTACATAATAATAAACGTCGAGATGCTACCGCGTTTCATGTTACACAAATAATCACTGCTTAATCGCTTAATTACACGAATCACTGCTTAATCGCTTAATTACACGAATCACTGCTTTTCACTTAATTACACGAATCACTGTTTTAATCGGTTACAGCAAAACAATTTTTCAACAAAAAGTTTCCTGTCAGGCAATATCCGACTACTTCAGAGGCGCGATAGAATCCTGAACGCAGCACAGCAGTCGAAAGACGAGCCAGCTGATATGGCGAACGCATGCGCAGTAGACGCGAGGCGCATGCGCAATAGACGCGAGGACTCACATCACATCACATCACAGGACACTTTTATAATATTTTCGGACCTCGAGAGGTACCCGATGCCCATATCTCGGCATCTACCGCAAAGTTATAATCGGAACAGGGCGCGTTGAAAAGCTTGTGTCCTATATATATAAAAAAAGTGTCGTCCGAATTCCGATCTGCTGCTTCGTTTCCGAGAAAATCGAGAAGCAAGAATCCACTTCCGGCATTTTGGAGTACATATATATATACTTGGTAGCGTCTCGTCAACTCGCTTAAAAAAAAAATATTTTTTAAGTACTTGGCGTCGAGACGCTACCGCGTCTCTTGATTCTGTGTGCCTCGGTAAGTTTAACAGGCAGTTAAACTCACAAACAAAACTCCATAATTCATAACCAGGACTCGATGTGCCCAAGCTACACCAAACTTCTAGTATCATATAGGGTAGAAGTGCTGAATGTGGCCCAATCCATACAATTCGATTGATCCAATTGATTTGCATGGTAATCAGGGTGAACCATATTTTTGCACATTTATCCTATACTTGATTCAGGCATATTTATCCTTGCTCTGAAGCACCTAGAAAAAATTAATTATTTGACGGATGTCCTGCATATAAACATTTATTTATGCAATAATAAATAATAATGTTTATTTATTTTTAAATCAAATGAATATTTATTTGCCAAGAACCCGTCAAGCAAATAGTTTTTCTGAGTACTCGCATTTGCCTGTCTCAAGCACTCTTTTTCCATTCGTGAGATATGTCAATAAGCACTCATTTTTATCTTACTTCGTCGAGTTTTCGGAAGGGCTTGTTCCGCTCACCTCGTCTAAGTGAAGGAGACTTAGTCGCATTACGACTCTGAGTGTCCAAGAGTTCAACCCTCCACACTGGGTATCATCGTGGAGAAAAGCTCGCTTCGCCTTTCTCCTATTAATTCTTCTCAGGCACTCCGGCCATTACGTGCAGCGATGACGCAATTGCACTTCAGATATTGATGGCAGCGCACCAGCATTGACTCTCCCGCCCTGACTCTGCATTGTTTTCTCGAAGAGCGTCACAGATGTATTACTTCCATAGCGTATGTATCGGTGCGTGTGCGTGTGCGTGTGCGTGTGCGTGTGCGTGTGCGTGTGCGTGTGCGTGTGCGTGTGCGTGTGCGTGTGCGTGTGCGTGTGCGTGTGCGTGTGCGTGTGCGTGTGCGTGTGCGTGTGCGTGTGCGTGTGCGTGTGCGTGTGCGTGTGCGTGTGCGTGTGCGTGTGCGTGTGCGTGTGCGTGTGCGTGTGCGTGTGCGTGTGCGTGTGCGTGTGCGTGTGCGTGTGCGTGTGCGTGTGCGTGTGCGTGTGCGTGTGCGTGTGCGTGTGCGTGTGCGTGTGCGTGTGCGTGTGCGTGTGCGTGTGCGTGTGCGTGTGCGTGTGCGTGTGCGTGTGCGTGTGCGTGTGCGTGTGCGTGTGCGTGTGCGTGTGCGTGCGCGTGCGCGTGCGCGTGCGCGTGCGCGTGCGCGTGCGCGTGCGCGTGCGCGTGCGCGTGCGCGTGCGCGTGCGCGTGCGCGTGCGCGTGCGCGTGCGCGTGCGCGTGCGCGTGCGCGTGCGCGTGCGCGTGCGCGTGCGCGTGTGCGTGTGCGTGTGTGTGTGCGTGTGTGTGTGTGTGTGTGTGCGTGTCAGGCCTCCAAAATTCAATCGTCTATAACTCAAGAACGGTTTTATCAATCGGGTTGAAATTTGGCTCACACGTAGAGCAGTTCAGTGCCTCTGTTTGTTACAATTTATGCACTAATTGAAACATTCGTTCAGATTTTATGAGATTTTAAAATTTTTGAAAAAAGTGTGTTCGCGCTCTAGCTTTCGCAAATTTTGAGATTCTGGGCTGAAACTTTCTACAGAAGTAGACCAACATCAAACAATTTTCGCTATTGAATTTGGTACGAATCGGTCGAGGGGTTTCGGTTATGTGAAATTTTCGATTTTTCAAAACATATCTATTTCACTCCAACTTTTACAATTTTCGAGATATTTGACTACAAATTTGTACATAAATAAGCTATTATGGAGTCGTGTTTCTATTAAATTTGAAGAATCGGTCGAACCGTTTAAATTTTATGTCATTTTGAATTTTTCGAATTTCATGCATTTTTTTTTTTTTTGTAAGATGCATTTTTTTCGGATCAAATTTTCCTCTGCGAATAAAAAACGTGTCAGATTCGTGATCAGCGCGGAAAAATACATGGAATTACAGTCCCGGAGCGACAACTAACCAAAAAGTTTACCAGGCATTTTTATAGCCAAAATTGAAAAAATGAATGATTTTAGGTATTTGTAAACAACGATTTCTTTGCATTCCGATGGCATCGCGGGAAAACCCAGGTGCCTATCGTGATCTACAGCAAGACATACACAAGACGATGGATATGACGGGATTAAAAAGCTAGATAAAGAGGTATCACTAGGAATTCTGGAATAAAAATCGAAAGGACAAAAAAAATTCAGGAGCGCATACTTCCATGTATTTTTTCGCGCCAAACGCAGATTCGACAAAGTGAAACGTGACGATGTTATATTTTTTTACGTACTGAACCTGAATCGGTCAGCCGTTTTGCATAAACGTCTAAGACGGTGACGTTGAAAAAAGTTGACAATTGAAATTTTCATATCGCTTCCTCATAAAAGCTGAAAATTGAAATTTTCATATCGCTTCTTCATAAAAGTTGAAAATTGAAATTCGCGAAGCTTCCTCTATGAGGAAGCCAAAAATACAGACAATGCTTCCTCATAGAAGAAGCTTCGCGAATTTCAATTTTCAACTTTTATGAAGAAACGATATGAAAATTTCAATTTTTTTATTCTTTATTTTTGACAAATCGATGTAGAATCACGAATTTCGGATATTATGTTTCCGTATCTCGATTATACAGTACACACAAAAAGTTTCGAGGCCATTGCGCCAACCATTCGGTAGTTATGGCCTTAAAAAAATTTCAAAAACTAAAAATTCAAAAATGTTAGAAATAAAAAAAAAATTCACGTGGTTTCTAGAAAATTAATGAATTCATTAGAAAAGCGAAAAAAAGGTTTACTGATTATTTTTTGAATGATTTTTTTAGCAATCTGTTAATAACTTTTTGACATTATTATTATGCAAAATAATTAATGTTGTTGGCACTATTAATACAGTTGATTTTTTTTTTTTAGAATTTTATACCATTAGAAAGTGATCAAATGTTCATTGAATCTCACTTTTGGCTGAAAATGTACGTGTGAAGCATCCTTAACCAGCTCTTATTCGTTTATTCTGCAGATCTTTCCGTGTTTTTGATTCTTTTCTCTCTTTTGCGAAGCAAAACTTATTTTTCAATAAGCTTTGCTTTCAATATCTCGTACATCATCTTCTCTCGGAAGTAGGGCATGTCCTGTTGCGTGAAAATAATTTATTTTCCGGTGGATATACATTCGGCGAACATGCATGTAAAAAATACTAGGATAGTGTAGTTAGGTCGTGATTAATACTTCGATGTACCATGGGCAGTTACATCCGAGGATAGTTAATATAAATATTTTGTCGAATCAATAAAAGAAGTAACATAATAAATGTTCCGAGTGGACATATGTAGGAGACGGAGGACATTCCGATGGAGATATAAACGTCTCCATTTGTTTCCTCAGTATGGAGGATTTAGATGGAACTAATAATTAAATTAAATTAAACTAAAGTAACCTAGCGTTCGGGCGCGAAGCGCCCGATCGCTAGTATTATTATATATTTTAACCCTTCACGCATCGGTGTCCCGCTCAGCGAGACCCTAGAATTTGACAAGACGCAACCTTTGATCGACTCAAGTAAAAAAAGTTAACGTGTTAAAAAAACTAGCTTCCTCTATGAGGACGCAAAATCTGAAAAAAAAATCACAGACGTATCACCTCGAACTGTTGTTTTTTTTGATAACGCAGAACAAAATTTATTACGAACAGCCATGTCTTTTTTTGCTTAAACGAAGGCAAGGTCGTTTGCGATTGGCAAAAAGTCCCCGGTACCTGAGGGGTTAATTTCATTGTTTATTCAATTTATATTTTGTCAAAGTATCGTTTATAATATCAAAACAATCGGTAATGTTTCGTACACATTGGACTTGACGATTGCCCAAGCCTGTGAGAGAGCTGTACACAAAAAAAAAAGATGAAAACTTATACACACAGTAAATAAATGATCAACGAAAATGTGTATTTCATCTTCTGCTTATGTCGAGATGATTGAATAAAACTATATTAAGACAGGGAAATTTCCATAAAAATTCTTCCTCATCGTAAAACAATTTTTATTTTCTTTTTTCGTTATTATTATTCTCTTCTTTTTTTTTTCTGCAATTACTACCGCTGCAATTTTATTGCGAGCACCGCGAGTCCCGCGGCGAGGAGAAGATGAGTGAGGGAAAGCCGGAGGTAGAGAGAAGTGTGCACAGCGGCGCGTCTGTTTATAAAGCTAAGTCAAATATAGAAGTTCATTTCGTCGAGGATGTTGACACAGACGAAATTGACGAATGCCCGCGCTTTCACTCTGTGCTTCAGTACCTAGACATGCATCGCGTTGTGGCCGAGGATGCTTTTTTTCAGGGGTCGTGCTTGGCGCACACGCACACGCACACGCACACGCACACGCACACGCACACGCACACGCACACGCACACGCACACGCACACGCACACGCACACGCACACGCACACGCACACGCACACGCACACGCACACGCACACGCACACGCACACGCACACGCACACGCACACGCACACGCACACGCACACGCACACGCACACGCACACGCACACGCACACGCACACGCACACGCACACGCACACGCACACGCACACGCACACGCACACGCACACGCACACGCACACGCACACGCACACGCACACGCACACGCACACGCACACGCACACGCACACGCACACGCACACGCACACGCACACGCACACGCACACGCACACGCACACGCACACGCACACGCACACGCACACGCACACGCACACGCACACGCACACGCACACGCACACGCACACGCACACGCACACGCACACGCACACGCACACGCACACGCACACGCACACGCACACGCACACGCACACGCACACGCACACGCACACGCACACGCACACGCACACGCACACGCACACGCACACGCACACGCACACGCACACGCACACGCACACGCACACGCACACGCACACGCACACGCACACGCACACGCACACGCACACGCACACGCACACGCACACGCACACGCACACGCACACGCACACGCACACGCACACGCACACGCACACGCACACGCACACGCACACGCACACGCACACGCACACGCACACGCACACGCACACGCACACGCACACGCACACGCACACGCACACGCACACGCACACGCACACGCACACGCACACGCACACGCACACGCACACGCACACGCACACGCACACGCACACGCACACGCACACGCACACGCACACGCACACGCACACGCACACGCACACGCACACGCACACGCACACGCACACGCACACGCACACGCACACGCACACGCACACGCACACGCACACGCACACGCACACGCACACGCACACGCACACGCACACGCACACGCACACGCACACGCACACGCACACGCACACGCACACGCACACGCACACGCACACGCACACGCACACGCACACGCACACGCACACGCACACGCACACGCACACGCACACGCACACGCACACGCACACGCACACGCACACGCACACGCACACGCACACGCACACGCACACGCACACGCACACGCACACGCACACGCACACGCACACGCACACGCACACGCACACGCACACGCACACGCACACGCACACGCACACGCACACGCACACGCACACGCACACGCACACGCACACGCACACGCACACGCACACGCACACGCACACGCACACGCACACGCACACGCACACGCACACGCACACGCACACGCACACGCACACGCACACGCACACGCACACGCACACGCACACGCACACGCACACGCACACGCACACGCACACGCACACGCACACGCACACGCACACGCACACGCACACGCACACGCACACGCACACGCACACGCACACGCACACGCACACGCACACGCACACGCACACGCACACGCACACGCACACGCACACGCACACGCACACGCACACGCACACGCACACGCACACGCACACGCACACGCACACATCCATCCAGACATTTTTTCTAAATGTGATTTTTCGATGTTTTCGAACATTCTGAACACGTTTTCATTAAAATCTCGAAATTTTTTTTTTTCACCAAAACAAAGCTTCCTCTATGAGGAAGCAAAAAACAAAAATTTAAATGTTAGAAAATTCTGAAAACATTCATATGAATTCTAAAAAATCAAGGAATTCCTTTAAAATGAAAAAATCGAAAGTTGTCTAATTTGTTTAAAACAATTTATTTTTGTAATAATTTGTTAACAACTTTTGGCATTATTATTATTATGCCAAATCAAAAGTCTTGACATAGTACGGCTGATTTTTTTTCAGATTTTTGACATGTCGGGAAGTACTAAAATTTTGATCGAATTAAACTTTTGATTGGGAATATATGTGTGATGCATCCTTAAACGATGAATATACTACTCCGCGTGAATTTGAAACGGTCCGAAGTATTGTCCTCGAGATATACATTATATCTATCGTTTTTCGATTAGAACTTGTAATACGGTTGCTGAGTGTCAACATAACATCAAATTAATTGTTGAATCAATTTTTTTTTATTGGACGTTATTAAAAAATTATTTTCTTTTTAAGTGGAAGTTAAAAATTTCCCATTGCTTCCTCTTTTTATCTCGAAAACACGCTTTGACATAAAAACAAACCTTGCTTTATGAGTGAACAAACAACGAAATTGCCTTTATTTTTGTAAATTAAATAAATCACACATTAACACATTAATAAACACATTAATTTGTCGATAAATTTCGGCTTCCGCTTTTAAAAAAGAGGGGAAAGCAATGTGAAATTAATTTTCAAAAATATATATTTATACCTGGACTAAAAATTTATTATAACGTGGCAATCATCAACAATCCTGGGGAAGTGGGGTGTGCCAAAATCTCGTACAGATGGGACACAAAAAAAAATAAAAATTTTTTAAATACACATAAAAACCGTAATTATTCAATTTTCGATGCATATTAAGGTAAAAAAAATACATCCAATAGGTTGCTCGTGTGTATTCGCATACACACGGGTGAACATATGGACATATTTCACACGTAATTCGCCTTGAGACGCCAAAAAGTAAAATGTCACCGGACATTTTTTCAACTTTGAGAGCGAATATTTTCGAATTAAAACATTCGGCAGCGGTTCAGCGCCCATATTCGTCGTTGCCCCGCCGGACGCAACTCGAGAGTGCAAAAAATTGCCAGATTTGACCCGTATTTCTCCCAGAATCACGAAATACAGGGTTTCGCCGAAGTTGGAAAAAACACATAATTAACGTTAAAAAAATGTTTACAGCATATGAGGTAAAAAAATACATGCAATAGTGTCCTCGTGTGTAGTCGCATAGACACGCGTGAACACGCGGACATATTTCACGCGTAATTCGCCTTGAGACGCCAAAAAGTAAAATGTCGCCGGAAATTTTTTCAGCTTCGAGAGCGAACATTTTCGAAGTAAAACATTCGGCATCGGTTCAGCGCCCATATTCGTCGGTCTCCTCGCGGACGCGACTCGAGAGTGCAAAAAATTGCCAGATTTAACCCGTATTTCGCCCGGAATCACGAAATACAGGGTTTCGCCGACGTTGGAAAAAACACATAATTAACGTAAAAAAAATTTTTTACAGCATACGAGGTAAAAAAAATACATCCAATAGGTTGCTCGTGTGTAGTCGCGTACACACGCGTGAACACACGGACATATTTCACGCGTAATTCGCCTTGAGACGCCAAAAAGTAAAATATCGCCGGAAATTTTTTCAGCTTCGAGGGCGAATATTTTCGAATTAAGACATTCGGCATCGCTTCAGCGCCCATATTCGTCGTTCCCCAGCCGGACGCAACTCGAGAATGCAAAAAATTGCCAGATCTGATCCGTATTTCGCCCGGAATCACCAAATACAGGGTGTCACCGAAGTTGGAAAAAGCACATAATTAACGTAAAATTTTTTTTTTGCAGCATACGAGATAAAAAAATACATCCAATAGGATGTTCGAGTATTGTCGCATACACACGCGTGAACACGCGGAAATATTTCACGCGTAATTCGCCTTGAGACGCCAAAAAGTAAAATGTCGCCGGACATTTTTTCAGCTTCGAGGGCGAATATTTTCGAATTAAGACATTCGGCATCGCTTCAACACCCATATTCGTCGTTCCCCAGCCGGACGCAACTCGAGAATGCAAAAAATTGCCAGATCTGATCCGTATTTCGCCCGGAATCACCAAATACAGGGTGTCACCGAAGTTGGAAAAAGCACATAATTAACGTAAATTTTTTTTTTTTGCAGCATACGAGATAAAAAAATACATCCAATAGGATGTTCGAGTATTGTCGCATACACACGCGTGAACACGCGGAAATATTTCACGCGTAATTCGCCTTGAGACGCCAAAAAGTAAAATGTCGCCGGACATTTTTTCAGCTTCGAAAGCGAATATTTTCGAATTGAGACATTCGGCAGCGGTTCAGCGCTCATATTCGTCGTTCTCCAGCCGGACGCAACTCGAGAGTGCAAAAAATTGCCTGATTTGACCCGTATTTCGCTCGAAATCACGAAATACAGGGTGTCGCCGAAGTTGAAAAAAACACATAAATGGCGAAAAAACAACAGTGTGTGCTCGCGTGTACTCGCACACACACTAGTGCAAAAATTGACATATATCGCGAGCAATTTGTCTGGAGAGGCGAAATACCAAATTTTGTTTTCAACTTTGAGGGCAAATATTTTCGGATTGGTACATTTGGCAACGGTCTGGCACTCATATTCGTTGTTCCCCAGTCGGACGGTACACGAAAATGCAAAAAAAAATAGGGGTCACGAAAACTTATTAATTTTATTATATAAAAAATGTTTGGATAAATACCAATACATTTTTTGAATAACTCCTCGGGTCAATTATGAATCCACAAATTACGATTCTTTATGTAATTATTTATTCACCGTTTTTACTTCTTTGGGGGAACGTTTTCTCTTTCTTGACAGTCATGCAGCGTTACTATATTTTTAATTTTAATACTTTAATTAATGTATCATCTTTCAGTCCGAATGAATTTTGCAGGAATAGTATGTGTTAGGTCGCGTCGGTAACGGGAGACGTCTGTCTACTAATTACTAGGAGTATTACACTAACGTTGCTGATAATAAATAAAAATAGATGGTAAAATAATACTTTAGCTTAAAGCCGTAAAGAAAAGAAATAGAATTTAAAAATGGTCTCGTTTATATTGCATCAAATAAGAAGTAAATACTGTATCGAATAATTTCCACACATCAATTTACATTAAATATCAAAAACAGAATTCTCGGGTGATCGTGGCAAAGAATGGTGGCACATCTAGCTGACATTTCGATATCGACAAGCATGTTTTTTTTTTTCTGAAATACTTTTTCTTTATGAATACGCACCCAATCGTAATGAAACTTGAAAATTTTAAATACGTCATAATTCAAAGAAACTGCGTATCAAATTTTGTCAAGAGATTTTTGCCATTTCGGAGAACACTGAATATGAGAAAACACGCAAACTCACGCCATCGCGGTAAAACGTATAGTAAATGTCGGGCGATGAAAAAAAATAATAGGCAATTTGCACATCAATAGCTTAACTTCTCTCCAACAATTGGACAAGTTATATTTTCGAAAAAAAATCCAAAGCAGAACTTAGATTTTGCCGAATTGAGGATGTACACGTTATACATCCTTGAAGCCCATAGAAGCTGTACTATCCGTATTCGATGAACTATATTACTATTTAACATATCCGATGGATGATTCGAATATTTACCACTTGTTGCTTGTTCTCTGCGAGACTGCCTCCATGAAATGTTCATTATTAATTCGAAATATATTCATAGCCATGCTTAAGGCTTAAGGACATGTGAAACGACTCAGTGGGTAACCTAAATCTGTAATTAATTCGGTTCAGAGACCGTGGACTTTTCGGGAAAAAGCAAAGCATTAAGCGGATGTACAATTTAATACCGCGTCCGATGATGCTTCCGTTTTATCTGAAACGTCAAGCGGTTTTAAATGGCATTGATTCAAAAAATGCATCCATCTCTCTCGCACTCATATGTCACGTGGTGCATCTTTCACATGGCCTTAATGCTTCATTCCTACCGGTTCCGTGGTCCAGTGTGTTAATCCATTACTGCCAGGGACGAAGAGGCTCAAACTTGACTCCCACAGAGTATGCAATGTTTTTCATGAGCATGCTAGAGTACATCAGGGCATCGACCTAACTGGCTACTTTCGGCGTAGGTTTTCTGTGTTTTCCTGAAGCATTCCCGGTCCGATAAGTCAGTCACGGCTGTAACGCACAAGACTATCCATAGTGGACACTTAATAGCATCAAATCGAAGTCTGATGAGGCTCTAAAAATGCCTTATTAGGACCTTGTGTGGGATGTGGGACTTAAAACTTTCCACCAAAGAAACTTAGAGTCTTTCAAAGAACCGCCATCGGCAGATGCACTGTGATGGATGGACTCTGTGGGGGTGCAACTACGCAACAAAAAGGATACGCCTCGTTTATAAGTAAGAACAATTATAATCAATGTGAAACTCTGCTTTCATTACTGGATCGCAATAATTCTACAGGTACCTGACGAATTCACCCGTTCCTTACCGACAATTAGAACGTGATACATATTTCCTCGCTTTACTCAAGAGGGGCTTCACTCCTCTCGAAGTAACGAAGATTTACAAGCCTGTCACTCCGTCGGAATATCTTACTCTTCCTTGCACTATGTAAATAGCATTGTACAAAAACTGTACGAAGGTATCTTCAGATTCTCTTACGGTTCGCGAAGTAAAGAGGAAGATGTATAGCGGGACGGTGCGGCTACTATAGATATATGCCGCGCACCGTTTTAAGCTGCTTTTTATTTTGACGAGAGGAGAGAGAAACGATGGGGTAGGGGGTTGCCATGTTATTCGGTGAACGCACAGGTGTTCGCACTCGGTAATCCGTCTCGTGTTGTGTAGCAGCTCGTGGAAAGCGATGTATCATCGGGGCGCTCGAGCGAACGTCTCCACGAACACGTACCTATACTACTCGCGAGCCTGTATAATATCGGATCGCGAGTATATAACAGTGTACCAGCAACGCAGGGGTAGATAAAGGACGTGTCGGCCCGTGGGTTCGTAGCCCGCATTCCGATGTCCCCAGAAGCATCGAGGCTTCACCTACTCTCCTGATGCACCTCGTTATATAGGACATTTCATCCAAAATCTATCCGAGGCCCCTGATATTTTCGTGTAAAAAAATTTCTCTTCTTCGTAGGATTTTATTGCACGTATAAGGTAAATGTACCAATGCTCGGACGGTTTGGAACATCATCAGATTTACACTGTTTTTATGCGATCAAGGACAGATTTTTGTTTACGAGTGTAAACAACGCAAAGGTCTCACTTTTTCCGCTTCGAAACACAACCATCAACTACCGAAATGTTGAATATTTTTTAAATATATTGTAACGGGACGTATCCGTACGAGCAAGGATAGGAGCGTGCAGGTAAGACGTAAGTCCCGCATGTGGGTAAGTCCGTCCTCATTATTCCCTGTCGGCAGAGACTAAGGCGGTCCCCGAATATGGGCGGAGCGACTAACGTCGGAGCTCTCGTCGTGCTTAAAATAAACTTAACTTTTCTTTTCACAAATTTGTCTATGATCCTTTAATAACTGGCCAAGTAATTTTCTTTCCATTCCAAAAAGTAACAATTAACGAAAATTAGCTAAATCCGAAATCCAGAACAACTGTAGAATCTGTCGAGTCTAATTTCCATCTGAATCTCATATCCTTTTTTAAAAAAAACGTTATCCTTCCATTCAAATCCTTATTTTTTTCACACTAAAATTTTTCCCAAATTCCTTTAGGCCCCTCGCTTCACGAGGGGCAGCGTTGCCAAACTTTGACCCCCACACTGGCTGGTGATGAAGGGTCAAGTGCGTCTCCGAAAGGATAGAAGCGATCCCTACTGAGGCCAGTGTGTGTATAAAAAATTGAATAAATCATTATATCGAAGCTCTCAATTTACTTGACCAAGTGTCCTAAATCGTGCCCAGTGCCCGATCCCACAGCCGGACACCACATTTTTTTCCCATCGAATAATTCCGGACCGATAATTGGGCCATGAAATTAAACGTAAATCTACTATAGAGTATCTAATGGTCACCCAGCGGTCATTTCAAGTATTTCCCGTCCTCAGAATTATTCGATAGCTTTCAATATATATAAAAGGGTGTCGACCGCACGTTCTCATATCCGGACATTACCATGTCCCAATTTTCAGACAATGGGGAATTAATGCTTTTTATCGAGAATGCCAATTGAAAATGTGTTCCCCGATAGACAAGCCCCACGAAAAATAGCAATATCGGCGCAATATATGCATCATGTGCTTCACAAGCCGCAATTATCGCACCAACTGCTACTTTTTGTGCTGCTTGTCTATCAGAGTTGTTTATACTTATTTATAAAAACAATACATTACTAAACGAAATATCATTAAGCGATGAGATAAAATTTTTAATATGCAAACAGCTATATAGTAAACATCCATACTATTTTTTTTAACCCTTTGCCGAACTTTCCTCGCCGAGTTGTATTTTTAAAAATTATTTCTTCTTGCCGTGCCTTCATCTGGTGTTGCAGTCTATGTGTAATAAAAAACGGAATCGATGCGGTTTGTTCTCTTGTCGGAGCAGCCGTATGAACTAGAAAATATTGTCTCGCCTACAATTAACATTGAACAACTTTTCTATAGGATCATTTAGATGAAACACATATCGCACCCCTAGAACAACAGTGTAACATCTCTTATGGCATTACCATATAAGTTGTTACACTGTTGTTCTAAGGGTGCGATATGTACTCATCGATTGCTAGACTTGTCGATGTTTATAACTTGTTGATATTGTCATTTAAAAACCCGATGATAATTACAATGCATTACGTGAACAGCCAATGCTCAGTGTCCTGTGATTTGGCCTAGGCAGCCTAGTGCCCATGCACCAGTGATCGCACACAAGGTACGGCCGTCGTATACAAAGTTGAACGGATGTTCCAATAACCAGACAAGAATTATCGTGTAAAACTTTATCAAATGCTAATTGTCACGCCTGAATCGCATAGCTTTTTTAATTCCGCAATCGATTGGTCGTAGGTAGATGTTGAAAATCGATTTTAAAAAATGAAAATGATTATTTTTAAAATATTTGCGCGTATACGGAATCCTTATTTATTATTCCAGATTCCTGTATCCACTGTTTTATCCACCATACTGTAATGCAGACAGCCTAAATTTCATCAACATTATTAATAAAAGTGTGGATAAAAAAAAATTAATAATAACACTTAAACAAATTGAAGCAATTGGTAAGTTAATATTAGGTAGAGGTGCGTTAGACCTGCAGCAATTATATACGATTCGAAAATAAAATCTTCAAGGTGTGCATAGCTGAGTGCGTAAGAGCGTCGACTAGTAGTCACGGGTTCGAGTACCCATTACCGACTAAAAAATGTATTCTCGTGATTTCAATGTGTGAAGATAAAAAACTAGAAAAATCCAATTGAAGGATGATAAAAAAGCAATAAAAAGTCGCGCAGGTTGACAAAAATATTTTTTTATTACATATTACTATTTTCCAGTCAATATTGGCTGGACATCGGTAGCCAACATAGGGGCGACGTCGTTGGATAGTGTTGGGCCGATGTTATCATCCCGACGTTAACTGATAGTCCGGTCTACATTGGCGACCAGAGTCGGGTCGACTTTCTAACTCAAGCGGTCATAGTTGACCCAACGTCAACCCGGCTCTAAATCCGCACCTGGATTTCTTTTTCATCGGCGGACTGCGGTCTCAAAACAGCATTGAGTATAATTTTTGTTACCGGCGGCGGTATTTCACATCACCTTCAGGGAATACGTCAGAGATTTCTGTTTCTTAACGGGGAGGGGCGGGGGGGGGGGGCATTGCTAGCAGTGGTTGAGGCGTAGATATCTATTCATATGCAGGTTCGAAGTTCCTTCAACCCATAATATCTTCGAAAATCTATGGGCATAGCTCAATTTTATTTTTTTAATGCGTCCCTATTAATATTGCAATAGTATATAAAAAAAATCGAATAAAGTTGTCTGGAAATATATATTTTTTAAAAAAGAATGTTTCACTTCCCGCGGCAACATATGCAGCTCATGCCAATTGACACTATTTTAAGCTCACGTATCTCGCAATCCATGTGGAGAAAAAATTATTAGAAATTCTTTAAAAAATCCTTATTCATTGCTTTGTATTCAGTGATTTTTAGTTCAAAAAGTAGAAAAGTCGTGCATCCGTGATAGTAGTGACCCGAGCTCATCCGTATTGTTCGTCAATTCAATTATTATATATTCATGAAGTGCGCAGATGTTTTGCTAGTATATTAATTAACAATCGAAAAAATAAATGCAACCTTTATTTTTTGTTTTTCGTAAATTATATTTCGAACTGAGCACTAATTCGGGCTACAGTGGACTCTCCAGCATCGCAGAATCGGGGTTATGGATGCGCTAAAGTAGTGAGCGTGCGAAATTATGGAATGCCCCCACGCTATTCTAATCTTTCTTTAGGAAAGGTCTGATCTTTAGGTCTGATCTTTAGGAAGAGACGGACATAAGCGACGCAAGCGCAAAGCCGCGCAGGGTGTCTAGCTTAGAGAGGGAATTGAGGGGAAATGCGATATTACAGAGCGCGATATTGCGGAGAGTCCACTGCACTGTCCGAACACTGGGACACGTCCGAGCATTAGTACTTTTACATTATGAGGCATCGCCATAACCGATATAACGGTAGGTAAAAGACTTATAAAATTAAGAGCTAACAATTTTGGGAAACTCAACAAATCAATCGTTCAAATAAATTTGACGATTGAAGGATTCTGTTTTGAAACATTTTATTATTTTATATAATATAAAAATATTTTTGAATATAATAATTTTGAAATTGAGTGGCTCGTGTACTATGTACGAATTGATCACTGATGAGTTGGTTGTTTCATAAATATCAATGTTTATACATAGTACCTTCAGATGGTATATATTAGTCAAAAAAGTTTTTGTGTTTATGGACATGACAGAGAGCCAGAAGAAATTGGGAGATGATTTATTTTTATCTCTGGTATGTAAAACATTTGAAATGTTTTAAATATTTCTTTCTCTCATTACATACTTCGTGTTTGATGAGAAAGTAAAAATGTATATAATTTATTGACCACGCTATTGGGCATGGGATACGACCTATACGGTAGATTTGCCGATAAATAACTGGTGAACTATGTTAATGGAAATAATTTCAAGATACACTGGGTCTTAGGCACCTCATACCGATTATGAAAAAAAAAAATGCATTATTTTGTCACTGAATAGCTCACATAACACACGCGAATTTAGTAATTGTCAGGTACACATCTTTTTTTGTTTATGCTCTACCCCAGTTGAACCGTATTCAATTCATTTGGCATGGAATAGCCCATATGCATATGTATGCCCGTCAAGAGTAACCCAACGGCAACGTCATCGAGCACTTCGCATTCGCTTCGAGCATTCCATCGTCGCAAATGAAGCTCTCTCATGCTAAAAGCTATCGTAATACTCGTCAACCAAGAAACGCTCGACGCACAGAGACCATTCCTCCTACCTCCTCGCGAACGCACTCTTGAACTTTCGGAAGCAAATAGTGAGCGAGGATGGAATCTGATTCTGCCTGTGCGAATACATGAACACTATGCATTATTAACCGCGATATTATAATATATATGCGCAAGTAAGTTCCTAAAAGTTCCTTTCTCTTGTGAGCTGCTCTGCATTCCTCGAAAACTTTTGAATCTGGCAAATCGATTCATTTTCTCGCAATTCTGCAACGTTATTTAGTTCGTTTTTCGATTGTAAAAAATCATTTGCAATAATTTATAATTGCTACGATAGCGATATTGTTTTTTACATGGTTCTTACTTTACCTGTTTGAGCGAACAAGTGTAAGTAATGGAAATAGTTATTCAAAAAAAGTACACGCTCGAAATTTTAAGCACTTTATAAATTTTATATTGTTACATTTCGATAATTCGAGGAATCCTAAGAGAGAGCTCCGTGGATGTTATTGGAGGCCTCGAGTCGGTTATTGAACGAATTTCGAATTTCTAAGAGTTTACTTATCGTTGTCAGGATCAACAAAAACAAAATTAAGTTCTGACCACTGGCGGGTTCGCGCACTGGGCGCGACTTTGAACAGCTAGGAAAGGAATATCAAAGGAAATTAATACCAGAAAATATGTACAGTAGAACCCCGTTTATCCGAGGTAATGTGGGGAGAGCGTAGGTCGGATAAGCGAAAACTTGGATAACACGGATAACATACTCAATGCAAACTTGTACTACTATTATATGTTTGAAAAATAACACACCACTTACAATTTACGACTTTTTTCCTTTTTTGAGACATCGCGATGTTCTACCATTAACTCTAGAATCGGAACCGATGTATTTACAGCTTGCAATATAAAGACGCAGCAAACGTGTACAAGTTTAAGCCGGTATGCAACAATGTAGCAGTTACTACTCCGCGCGCGGAAATGCTGCTTTATCCGTTTTATCCGAGTTTTCCGTATTATCCGAGCTTACACCTCGGTTAACGCGGAGGACTCGGATGAGTTGGGTGCCTCGGATAACGCGGAGGCTCGGATAATCGAAGGTCGGATAAGCGGGGTCCTACTGTAATATATTCTCCCGTAATCCAAAATTTGGTAGCGGGGGTCGAGTTTGGAAGCAGTGGAGACCCCTCACGGTGTAGGGAGGGTCGTCTATCTTCCTCACCTCTTCCTTCTGCCGGCAACGAAACGACCCCAGGTCGTCTCGTTACATTACACTAGGACCTCGATTTTTGCGCCCTCGGTTTCCGTAACAGTCCCCACCACGGAGCGAATATCGATTGACGCAGTAAGTTATTTGCCTAGTATACACTTGAACCTCATATACGTGATTTTTTCATATACATGAAAAAAATCAAAATTGTTTTCCTTGCTACTAAAAATGGAATTTTTGTTCACTACAATCGACGAAAAACTATGGTCTGTGGGAATCAATCGTCAAATATTAATGCCACCACATTCGGTCTTTTATGTTTTTTTAAAATCCTATACATATTTTTTAGCGCTGCATCAATGAAATAATTGTTATTGCGTACCACAATCGTTAACAATTCCGAAAAAAAATAGTTTTTTTTAAGTCTGGCGCCACGTTGTCATAGCTTAGGTTAAGCTGATACGATAATTTGATCATTAATTATGGTGCAAAAAATATTTCAACCAATAAATATTTTCATAATTAATACATATAGGGTAGTATCTTACGGAAATAGAATTACGATCGCGCTTTTCATCAATTCTCTATATACTTGGCGAAAAGATGCATATAGAAACGAAATGCGTAACTTGTTCGGAAGTTTTCAAGGATTCAAATTATGTTGAACAAGATTAGGGTTATCGAAGATTTCACGTAGAATTCTTCACTTCAGGGTAGTCGGCACATGCATGTACAAATACATCAGATTTTACTGAAGGTTAACAGTTCGCAAAATTATTATTGTTTGTGAAATTATATAAATATACTTTTCGTTTAAATACTTATTTTAAAGAACAATTTCACGAGTCAATTTTTTGTCTCGGTAACACTATGCGAACCACCATTCGTGCCCTCTGAATATTTTGCAGCTCGTGAAGAATGGAATCGGGTAATCTCATGGAGATTGAAAGTAATTTTTTATCATACGACTATTTTGCCGAAACTGTAATAGGATATTCTAACCCTTAACTCTTTATAAGTCACAGCTTTATTTCCACTCTTAGGCGTTACATAGCAACACGTTGCCCCCACCCCGTGTCCGTTAGTCGGGTTTCGGAAATGTTTTGGGCTTTGTAACTCGTAAAGCGTTAAATCTGCATAGACGAATGCCTATTCAACAACGACCTTTTTTTATGAATGAGCGTATTCTATAAAAATAAATTTCTACGGGTTTCCAAACACCGCCTAAACCCGTTAACGTTGTTGATCTTACGAAATTGTTGCCGGGGAGTCTGGCGACGGGGAATATATACGTGAAACGTGATTTTTATGTCTCACGGTTGTGTGGTCTTGTCGTTGCTCTCATCCTGTCGATATTGAGAAACATGAAAGTCACGTGAGCTGCAATAAAATCGAACGTGAACCTGGATCCCGTTCCGCTCGCCTGACGTCATGCAATATCTACTGAGAAACATTTCAGTGTCGAGCATTGGATTTATTTGCCCGTTGCTTACCGAACTTTTCGAATTCAGTGCACATGATGGGATTGCTCCGATATTTTGTGTCGATCTTGCTCTCTGCGGTTATAAACAAATGAGAAGGTCGGACAATAAACAAATTTGTATCCGAAACTCTGCTCCAGGTTCTATAGACTTTGAGTAAAAATTAAAAATCGTTTCTGGGTCGCGTCACATATGTGCATTGTTTAATTGTAAATAATCATAATTGCTACCATTTACCATAAAGAAATTCAAAATGAATAAACAATTTATTACGGAATAGTTTTTTTATAAATTTTGTACCATACTTTAAGTTACAATAAAAGATTTGTGAAAACAAAAAAATGAAACTTTTATCTTTCTCAGGAAGGAATTGGAAAACGTGTGTTGTGAAGGGTGAATGCCGCCTTCGACCACATTTTGCTTCACGGTACGATTAATACAATCGAATATCCAAATATAAAATTTCTATGATAATAAACTAGTGCACATTTGCATATTTTTTACAATGACAACTGTACTCGTTCAAATGGTTTTTCGATTTGCGGAAAATTCGTCTACAAACAATTCGTCTAAACATATGAAACAAAAAACGAAAAACATCCATAGTATTTTATCTACCGCGCGAAATATCCATAGTTTTTTATCTACCGCGGGAAATATCCATAACGTTCTTGCGGGAAATAACCATAGAGTTTCTGTAAACTATAGCGGAAAATGTCCACGTACATTTTCAACTACAGCGGCAAACATTTATAATATTTTAACTGTAGCATAAAATATTCGTAGAGTAAAATATTCCCACTACAGCGGGAATAACCTATAGAGTTTTTTAACGAGAGCGGGAATATCCGTAGAATTTTAAAACTCGCCCGGATACTGCAGCCGCGACGCGCGACCAGCGGCCGTCTTATCGCGCGTCGGAATGCTGTGTCGCGCGCAGCAATATGCGAGGGCCCTGCTTCCGTCAGGCCTTGCATTAGTTCATCTCTGAGTCCCGACACTGTTCGACGTGCACTCTCCTTCGCTCACGGCTCATTATAAATAAAGTAATTACATTCATTCGGACTTTACTAAATTACCCTCGGCAATACCTGACGAATGTCACAGTTGTGTTCGAAGCATATCTGCTGTATATTGATAATAATATTGATATTTGCATCAATATTGATGCGAAATGATTTTTTATACATGCTTCTTAAAGGTCCATTACCTTAACTTCAATATCAGGTTTAACCCTTTCGCTGTCAAGCGCCCCTATACGAGCCCCAACGTATAGGAAAATACGTTTATCTGACAGTGAAGGGGTCAAAGACTATTTATGATGAATAAACATCTGATTTTAATATTTCATAATATTGCTAGCTAACATAACGTATGCGCAATACATGCAGCAGCAAACAATTAATTGCACATCGTTGTCGAATATCCTATTAATTCCCGTATATCATTTAACGCACAGCTTCGATATATCTATTAATGGAATGACGAACGCTTCCTGTTTCGCTAAGCGTATTATCACAGGCTATCAAGGTTTGTTTGTACACCGGTGTTTGTTCATTTATTTAATTATTCCTCCGAATTAATTAATTTTATCCTCACGCAGGATGGTGTGCAGTATTTATGAGATCATTTTTAACAAAATTTCTCAGCTTATATGAAATACAAAAATGCGAATTTTTATTTACTTTCTGATCGTATTCGAACTATGTAAGGAGAGAAAGTATTGCAATAAATAAACAGGCTCACAGACTATCGTATTTCGCATTTCTGTCTGTCTATCTAAAGGAATGTTTTACAATTGTGAAAAATTTGCAGGTAATTTAAAAATAATACGGAAAATTGCGTCTAAAAGAAAGTACACATTTTTCATCAAAAAATTCCAAATGAAAACATTTAAATGGTTCGATCGATTCTCTCGAAATTTCAATCGAATCATTGGGCGATCATATTCCATCTGTGTACAAGTTTTTACCCAGGTATCTAAACAACATTTTAAGAGCTACAGTGCGCACAGACATTTCCTAAGAAATAAAAAATTTCGTAAAAAAAACGACTGAACATTTTGTAATGAAATTTTTAAGCAACATTCACTATTAACCACACATGCTGTGTGTGAAATTTCAGCTTGATGGGTCCAGGCATTTTCGAGTTATAACGGTTTGAATTTTTTACTCCTCACTAACTGTTCATTGACCAATTTTTGCTTCCTCGTAGAGCAAGCTATACTTACAATATAAACTTTGAATGGTAAAACTTAGTTTACAACTACATCTTCAACTTATTTTAGTTCCTAGCACGACATTGGATGGAAAAATCGTGGCGGAAGTTAAATACAAATTTTTTGTTTTTACTTCTCAAAATATAAAAATAAATATAATACTTAACAAATTTTGAAACTTAATAGAATTTAAACGTATTATTCTATCTATTAGATCTATTTTTGCAGAATACAATTCCAAAGATTGCTCAGTGACAGTTCATTCACTTTCTAAATTTGAGCTCGATATCTCCATGTTTACCCGAATTAGGAAGTAAAAAAAACGTCAAAATCTTTTAAAATCGCAAATCGGACGACAATTTGTAAAAAAAATGTTGATAAAAGTTTATGGTACGACTTGCATCCAAGTAGCTGGCAGGAAATTTATGTTACATTACAGCTGTAGAAATGTCGTATCATAATTTCTTCAAAGTATTTCTTGCCCTTTTTGCGCCAACCGTATCCATTGAGTAACGCGTCAGCTATACATACATTCCGATTCACACGGTCGATTCTTCGTTCTTCCACCAGAAATACTTTCGCGATTTGTTAGCAGGAAGCTTGGCAGCCGCTTCTTCCTTTATATTCCCGTCTATCCGTAGCATGTATCCTAGAGCTATAGGTGAGCAGTAGAGGCGACCTGGGTGGCGAGGGGCTTGGAATACCAGGGCACAGGGAAGCTCGATGAATTGGGAGCAACGGTGGCGAATAATAATGTCAGAATGCTTGCTGACTGCGGCTGGACGTGAGCGTCCAAGCACACGAAGGGTTCAAGAGGAAGCGGAAGAAAACACGAATGGGGGCGACAGTTGAATAGAAGACGAGAAATAGATGACGACGGTGCGGGAAAATCTGGGGGTTGATCGCCATCACCGATCCTACATCCTCCGCCCCATCTTGCTCGACCTTCCTGTCGGCATGTCGAACACGAATGGGTTGCAGACGAACGATTGTCATCGAGTATAGATACAACATAGTTTCGTACATGCCGCGTATCGGAATCTAACTACAATCCCTCCAAATAGGAAATCTGGTATCAACGCCGGTTGAACACTGAAAATTCATGTATCACCTTTATGTTTCGACATAAAAATAAAAGAAAAATGCACTTGATCGACGAGTTCGGTGCAATGAGGTAATGGTGAACAATTCAGCGGAGATTCATATATCTCCATTGAAAATTGCCTTTTATCGACGTAGCGAGATCTGCAACGAAGCTGTGATTTGTTAACCAAACAACAGTTCAAACTATAGAACAGAACTAATGAACTAATAGCTTTTTCACTCATCCAAAAAAAATATTGCTATTTACGCCATTATTCACAATTGGGGAGGAAATCGCGAACGCTATGTGCAATGTCAAATAGAAATATGGATCCTCAAATAGGAACTGGATGCTCATAATTTTCGATCCATCGTTTTTATGTAAGATTTAGCAATTCTATTAGTTTTCAACAAGTATGGTACTCTATATCGCTCGGTAGGAAAATTGTAGTTTTGAGCACGCTTCGCGTGCGTACAACCCCCATTTTCACACCTCGTGAAATAAAACTATGGGCGATACTCGTACGTAAAACGTTTTATGAACTCGAGTGATTGCAACATTCATCAGAAAAAGTTTTTCCGCACTAGTATCGTAATGTACTATTTTTTATTTCTTTTTTACCTCTTTTATTCTGTTTTTGCTTGATTTGCCTAGTATTTTTTATTTTGCACCGTCAAATAAAACGGAAGCAAAAGGGTTTACACGGTTTTCTAGAGATGAAAAATGAATCATCCCTATAAAAACTCGCAAGATGTCAGACATTGACCACAACTTAACTTCCAAAGTTTAGTCTAAAACGCCCACAAAGGAAATTCGACCCTCAACAACTTACTTTCCGTGTTGGTGGGCTTACAACCAGAACAACTCCGAACTTGTTCTTGCTGTTACCGCTCCCCAATCTTCTTGTATCAACGACAACCCGCACTATCTCCTGATCACCATTAACCCAATCCTCTCCTAAGCCGTCAGCATCACCGTACCTCAAAGGGCATGTATACCGTGCAAGGATTCGGATTCGGTAGATCGTGGTATAATAGTTGAACCGCACAAGACTTGCGGACAAGACAGTTTCTCGTCTCGAGTTACCTCACAATCACTTACCCCTTCGCTCCCAACTGGCTGAGTGACCGAGTCCTCGAGAACTTGCAACTGGAAACCACTCGCACTGCGGTCTCAGTAACTAGCTCACCTCTCATAGGTAAAAGTGATTTAGACTCGTATTTGCATGCAACCTACAGTACCAACTCTCTTGCACCAATATATACATCACCATCTATATTTACGTGTCTTCGGAGACGTAGCACGCAACACAGCGGAGCTACTGTATATCCCAATAGTTGCAATAGCGAAGGGCTGAAGCGGGTTGGGATAGCCGAAGAGTTTCTCTCGAAACTTTGATAGCTCTTCGAACGTGTCTGCCTGTATATGCTTCAGTGGCAAGATTCGTTCACTTGGAATCCGGACTTCAACGAAATCTCTCGCGTATACTATGTGGCGCATGAAGAAACTTTTGCCACGATGTCTTCGTTGTCGTGGTCGTAACTCCCCGGCATACCTCTGGTGGTACTACTACCTTCAGGTGCGACTACTACACGCGTGATGGCTGGGTGGCTGGGTTGTTGGGTGGCTGGGTGGCTGGGTTATATGGCATGTTCGAATAACGTCTACCTTAACCCATCCCTCGGAAGGACCGAGGGTTGTAATGCCAGCAGCTTTCTCAACCGTGGGCGCGGCACTTCAAGCCAAAGTTTCTCGTTTCGGTGAAACGTGGATGTAGGTATATAACGTAAGCGGGGGAGAACTCCGAGAGTTTTTCTTTGTTACCCTAGTATGCCAATGCTGCAAGTCCGACCGCAACCTCTGTTGCCCGCATGCGGATACGTTACTCGGAGTTTTAATTGACGATTGTCCTCATTTCCGACGGAGTTTTATATATAGTTTTGCATTAGTGGCACCAGACTTTTGTCGAAGGATTTTTATCTCCGAGACTTTTAGATAGGGTAGAGGTGGCGAATATGGCCCTCCCAAATTAGCGCGTACACCGATGATATATAGCGAATCGCATTAACCACGCTTGGCCTGTAAAATAATTTTTCCGACGAGTTCTCGAGTAAAGCTCGAACGGAACAATAACTATTTGTTTTCATATATTTTTTTAAAGTTAAAGTTGTGACACAGATGGATTGAATTATATCTATTTAATGTTGAAAAAAATTAAATGACTATGATTTCACTAGAAGTTAGACTGGTTTATGTCAGTATTGAAAACATTATTTTTACATTTTTCTGACGTTAAATCCGTAATATTGATCCGATTATGATGAGTGAAAGCTCATTTTCTTTATTAAAAGATGCTCTGTGAACTGGCCGAGGCAGAACTTTAATGTATTTCGAACTTGTTGTTGCGTAAGCGAGTTATCAAAGTTTACCCCATTTCGCATTCCGTTCGAATGATAGCTACTATTTATTGAATGGCGCGTTAGACGAGCGTTCTGCGAGCGAGCTATCGACGTATGTATACGATTAACGATTGTCGTTAACTTGTGCACCTCGTTTAACAGGAGAACCTGCGGGATAAAGGTGTCCTATATATATATATATATATATATATATATATATATATATATATTATGCACGACCACAGGAGTGAGAGCCTGACGGAAGTCGAGTTCTCTCCGGCTGCCGACGACAATGTCCGGCAACCGGAAACCTCTAGCACCACCCTTCAGTCTGCAGTAAACCCTACGCTCTTCCACTTTACTGCGACACTTTTTCCATACACCGGAAATTCGTTTCGAATCCGTCTATACTGGCTTTTTCTCGGATACGAAGTGGTGGCTCGTCCACCCCCCCCCCCCCCCCCGGGGCCTTTGTATGTAATACTTTTTTCCCGAACGAATGTTCGTCATTTCCTGCCCGTCTCGAAAAGCAGCATACGTCGTTCGATTCCGGAGTTTCGTCGTGGACTCACCAGAATATTTTAAGCGCCAGGCGTTACGCAACGGAGTCCCAAGGTGAGTTTTGCGGAGGGCGCCATCTTTTCATGCTTCCCGACACCTTCTCAAAGGGGCAAGTTCTTTAAAAATATTAGCAAGTTTCGACCGAAACGGTTTAACATACATTTTTTTTTACCGTTTGGGATCTCGATTTTTCTCTAGCCTAATGCCACGTATTTGGATATCCGGCGAGACGTCAAGACAGAGTATGAAAGTTTGAAGAAAAAACACTTCCTCTGTACGGATGTAAAACAAATTGAAAGTAAATAAAAATTGTCGACGGATAAGAAGTGATAGAATTTAAAAAAGTAACGTTGAACGATGTTGAATCCACGAATAAAATTTTGCGGTATAGTAAAAAGTATGCAATAAATTCGAATAAGATGCCAGAGTAACTTGAGGAATTAATTATAATTGCAATTACAATTTCCAATTATTATATTTTATTAATTACTTTTTTAACCGACATTCCGCCACTATAGTGACGCCTTTCGTTATCCAAATTACCGGATACGTATTTTAAGTATTGAAGACATTCATGGTAAAACACGATATAATTAATTCATACATTTTTAAAAAAACTTTGTCAAGTGAAGATCTCTCGACTGGAGTAAAAACTGCTAGAAAATAATTACTCCCGGACGGCAGTTTGTTCTTGTAATTTTTTTTCAATCAATTATACCCATCACGGTTTAATGAGCGTCTGACTTAAGCCAAGCTGTCACTACTCGATGGGCTGTGCTCGTATTTTGTAGACCTTGAATTCCGTAGATCTTTTTTTCGTCTCTCTCTTGCGGTCTTTCATTTCGCGTATTTCTGCAGTTTGCCCGGCCTAGCAGAGAGCCGGAAGCTCATCTGGGAATTGCGCTTCGAATCGGGAATTACTTCGACCAACGTTCCTTCCTGCGGTTTATTTTTCTCTTACTTACTACTCGTACCCGATGCTTTTTACCTCTCAGAGTTTATCTCGAATTACCTCTAGCGCCTTCCCGGCGTTCCTATAAAAGCGTAGAATAATAATGTCGCCCTCTCAACCAAGACTTTACCCTTCCGGACCTGCGGTCCTCCAGAATTATCCACCGATCTTCTTATTTATTCTTTTTTTTTACAGTTGAAATACCTCCACCTATACACTGAGAGAAAAAATTTGTTGGACTAACCAAATTCGCGGTCACATACGTTCAAAGCTGTTGTTTGGCTGGTACACCCACTGATAAAAAAAAATTCGCTTGCGGGCTGCCGAAAAAATAATTTGTGTTTCAATTCTACTTTCAATTCTTACAATTCCATATGATATTGAAACAACAACAGCAAGATTGTCAAGGCAACGTGTTGTCGTTTCAATCCGGTATGAAATTGTACGAATTGAAAGTAGAATTGAAACAACATCTCGTTTTCTTTGGCAGTCCGCAAGAAAATTTTACTTGAATCATTGATATTTTTTTTTTTTTCACTGCCTAAATCATTCTTTTGTTGAACGATTTCGAAAAAGTTGAAAATATTTCGATTCAAACAAAAATTTTTATTGTTCCAACTAAATGACGCCTTTGAGCGCGGGTGAACGCACCTTGGTTAATCCAACAATTTTTTTTTCTCAGTGTAACCTTTCATTTAAAGTAGTCAAATTAAAAAAAGAAAAAATGATCTACTGTCGGTGTTTAACACCAGGTACACCCCTTATTCTTAACAATACGATTTTTTTTGCACTTTGTAAAATAAGCACTCTCTGAAAATTAGTGAAAAATCGAGATCCCAACTGTTTTGCTTGAAACTGGCTAATATTTTTAAAGAACTTTGGAAAAAAGTGTATCAAAAAGCGCATTCAAAAAACAAACAAAAAACTTTACGTTCTCAATCGTTTTGTTTAAGAATTTTAAATGTGCGCAAGTATGACGTATAAAAATATGCAATGATTTTCTAATCTTTTTTTACATTGGACATCACCTTCAAGAATATACGACCCTTTCTTTACGCTGCTCAAGCTGAGTGGTCCACTTGACCTCGTCTCTAATGCGAGATCCTGATAATGGCTAAAAGTAAAAAGAAATTAACGTATAATCACAATAATCGTGCTTCCAGTTCCGGTCTTCCTTCGCAATACCTTGCCGTTCTCTCGCGAGCCTTTCCCCCTTAGTGCATCCTTTCCTTTTGTTATATGATTGTATCAACAGTAATCCCTCCCTTTGCTTCATCCATTTGAAAATCTTCAACCATCGAGTTTCCTCGACGAGTCCCATTGCAAAGGCGCAACTTCACAGAATCCCTCTCTGTTATCTTGAGGCAGCGAATCCCGAGTAAACCTATATATGTTAAGTCGGGAGTCCTTTGTGCAAGGGTTCTCCTCCGAGACAGATTCCGAGCGTAAACGAGAGTAAAAGGAAGAACTTTGAAGAGGTTTCAATTTATAGATGAGGGGTTTGAAATAAACAAGAAAAAAGTATACAGCGCGGTGCTGTACGGAGGTAGGTGAAGTGAAAAGCAATGTATAAAAGCCTCGATAAGCTCCCGCAACAACTCATGAACTTCTTGGCGAGCTAACGAGAGGAGACCGGTACTTGTGCACACAGCCGTCGGAGACTACGTGTCAACCGGAGTTCGAAGTGGTGCACCGGTCCTCCATCGCCGAAGACTTTGGAAATTTCCGAACGTTTTAAAGTTCAACAGTGTCCAAAAGTTTTAGCCGATATCTATCTTTTCGGTCGGAAGGAAACTTCGTACGGATGTGGTGTCGAGGGAAGAGGAACAAAAAAACTTCGGTGACATCATCTCCTATCTACACAATGTCACTTTCAGATCCAACGGATACAGGATAGAGATAGATCCCAATTTCTGTTAACTTGAACTAGTCTATTTCTACCTTTCTCATCGTTCTTTTTCTTCTTCTTCTTTATCCGCATCATCATCATCATCATCATCTGCTCCCTTCTGTTCCTATTTGTTATCACGATCGATTGCCAGAATGTTCCACCACTTGTACTTTGTAAGGATTCTTTCAATTTCCTATCGTTCTTTTTTTTTTCATTTTCTCTACTTAATTTATGCGCTACTGCGTCATGTGGGAAACAAATTGCTTCCCAGTTACGAAAAGTTCGAAGTGAAACTTAAAGATTCGGAATTTCTTGTGAGGTTAAAAAGTAGTTTTTAACTACGTGACTTGGAGACTGAGAATCGGTGTCCCGTAGAAGATGCCGGGAGACATTTACTTTCGGGTAAAATGTCCTAATTCATGGCGAATAACTAAAGAAAGAACTGGAACTTTAACGGCTACCTTTAGAGTCAATCGATTTATGTCAAATAACTTAGAACGACCACATTGGAATTTTGACATAAAACCTATTGCATAATTAATGGCTAATTAAAGGCTATTTTAGTGCGGCAAAAAAAAATTTTCCGCCCACCCCTAAGGGTAGAAACGTGTGGACTTTCTGACTGCCAATGAAGCTGGGATGACCACAGGCAAAATAATGGTAACGGTAAATGCTAGACAATTTTAACCGACGGATTATTTAACGGCTATTTAAAGGCTTTCAAATGAGACTAGTTACGATTTAATCGGACTACCCCATCCCAAGAAACCTACCCCCTCTTCAGCCGATAATCGTACAACTCAGGAGAGGGTTGAGCTAGGACATTGCGATTAGCCTGAAAATTCAAGTTGAATTAACCGCTCGACATATCGGTATTACCCGATTTTGCCGTTCCACCCCCTGCCGAAAACTCACCCCCTTTTCAGCCGATATTTGTATATCTCCGGGCAGGGACGAGCTAGGACATTGCAATCGGTCATAAAAATCACGTTGAATTAACTGCTCAACATATTCCCATTACCCGATTTCGCTGCTCCACCCCTTGCCGGAAACTCACCCCCTATTCAGCCGATATTCGTATAACTCAGGACAGGGACGAGCTAGGACATTGCAATTGGTCTTAAAAATCACGTTGAATTAACGACTCGATATTTACATATTTTCCGATTTTTCCGCTCTACCCCCTCGCCGGAAACGCACCCCCTCTACAGCCTATCATAGGGTAACTCGGGGTATGGAAGAGTTAGAACATTGCTATTAGTCTTAAAATTCATGTCGAACTACCGGCTCGACATTTCCACATTTTCCGATTTTGCCGCCCCACCCCCTTTGGAAAACTCACCCACCCTCTGCAGCCTACAATTGTATAACTTGGGGAAGGGAAGGGTTAGAAAATTGCAAATGGCCTTAAAATTCATGTTGAATTAACGGCTCGACATTTACATATTTTCCGATTTTGCCGCTCCATCCCCTCGCCGGAAACTCACCCCCTCTACAGCCAATCATAGAATAACTCGGAGTAGAGAAGGGTTAGAAAATTGCAAATGGCCTCAAAATTCATGTTGAATTAACGGCTCGACATTTACATATTTTCCGATTTTGCCGCTCCACCCCCTCGGCGGAAACTCACCCCCGCTACAGCCTATCATGGTATAACTCGGAGTAGAGAAGGGTTAGAAAATTGCAAATGGACTTAAATTTCATATTGAAGTAACGGCTCGACAATTACATATTTTCCGATTTTGCCGCTCCACCCCCTCGGCGGAAACTCACCCCCGCTACAGCCTATCATGGTATAACTCGTAGTAGAGAAGGGTTAGAAAATTGCAAATAGCCTCAAAATTCATGTTGAATTAACGGCTCGACATTTACATATTTTCCGATTTTGCCGCTCCACCCCCTCGGCGGAAACTCACCCCCGCTACAGCCTATCATGGTATAACTCGGAGTAGAGAAGGGTTAGAAAATTGCAAATGGACTGAAATTTCATATTGAAGTAACGGCTCGACAATTACATATTTTCCGATTTTGCCACTCCACCCCCTCGGCGGAAACTCACCCCCGCTACAGCCTATCATGGTATAACTCGTAGTAGAGAAGGGTTAGAAAATTGCAAATAGCCTCAAAATTCATGTTGAATTAACGGCGCGACATTTACATATTTTCCGATTTTGCCGCTCCACCCCCTCGGCGGAAACTCACCCCCGCTACAGCCTATCATGGTATAACTCGGAGTAGAGAAGGGATAGAAAATTGCAAATGGCCTTAAATTTATGTTGAATTAACGGCTCGACATTTACATATTTTCCGATTTTTCCGCTCCACCCCCTCGCCGGAAACTCACCCCCGCTACAGCCTATCATGGTATAACTCGGAGTAGAGAAGGGTTAGAAAATTGCAAATGGCCTTAAAATTCATATTGAATTAACGGCTCGACAATTACATATTTTCCGATTTTGCCGCTCCACCCCCTCGGCGGAAACTCACCCCCGCTACAGCCTATCATGGTATAACTCGTAGTAGAGAAGGGTTAGAAAATTGCAAATGGCCTTAAAATTCATGTTGAATTAACGGCTCGACATTTACATATTTTCCGATTTTGCCGCTCCACCCCCTCGGCGGAAACTCACCCCCGCTACAGCCTATCATAGAATAACTCGGAGTAGAGAAGGGTTAGAAAATTGCAAATGACCTTAAAATTCATGTTGAATTAACGGCTCGACATTTACATATTTTCCGATTTAGCCGCTCCACCCCCTCGGCGGAAACTCACCCCCGCTACAGCCTATCATGGTATAACTCGGAGTAGAGAAGGGTTAGAAAATTGCAAATGGCCTCAAAATTCATGTTGAATTGACGGCTCGACATTTACATATTTTCCGATTTTGCCGCTCCACCCCCTCGCCGGAAACTCACCCCCTCTACAGCCAATCATAGAATAACTCGGAGTAGAGAAGGGATAGAAAATTGCAAATGGCCTTAAAATTCATATTGAATTAACGGCTCGACAATTACATATTTTCCGATTTTGCCGCTCCACCCCCTCGGCGGAAACTCACCCCCGCTACAGCCTATCATGGTATAACTCGGAGTAGAGAAGGGTTAGAAAATTGCAAATGGCCTTAAAATTCATGTTGAATTAACGGCTCGACATTTACATATTTTCCGATTTTGCCGCTCCACCCCCTCGGCGGAAACTCACCCCCGCTACAGCCTATCATAGAATAACTAGGAGTAGAGAAGGGTTTGAAAATTGCAAATGACCTTAAAATTCATGTTGAATTAACGGCTCGACATTTACATATTTTCCGATTTTGCCGCTCCACCCCCTCGGCGGAAACTCACCCCCGCTACAGCCTATCATGGTATAACTCGGAGTAGAGAAGGGTTAGAAAATTGCAAATGGACTGAAATTTCATATTGAAGTAACGGCTCGACAATTACATATTTTCCGATTTTGCCACTCCACCCCCTCGGCGGAAACTCACCCCCGCTACAGCCTATCATGGTATAACTCGTAGTAGAGAAGGGTTAGAAAATTGCAAATAGCCTCAAAATTCATGTTGAATTAACGGCGCGACATTTACATATTTTCCGATTTTGCCGCTCCACCCCCTCGGCGGAAACTCACCCCCGCTACAGCCTATCATGGTATAACTCGGAGTAGAGAAGGGATAGAAAATTGCAAATGGCCTTAAATTTATGTTGAATTAACGGCTCGACATTTACATATTTTCCGATTTTTCCGCTCCACCCCCTCGCCGGAAACTCACCCCCGCTACAGCCTATCATGGTATAACTCGGAGTAGAGAAGGGTTAGAAAATTGCAAATGGCCTTAAAATTCATATTGAATTAACGGCTCGACAATTACATATTTTCCGATTTTGCCGCTCCACCCCCTCGGCGGAAACTCACCCCCGCTACAGCCTATCATGGTATAACTCGTAGTAGAGAAGGGTTAGAAAATTGCAAATGGCCTTAAAATTCATGTTGAATTAACGGCTCGACATTTACATATTTTCCGATTTTGCCGCTCCACCCCCTCGGCGGAAACTCACCCCCGCTACAGCCTATCATAGAATAACTCGGAGTAGAGAAGGGTTAGAAAATTGCAAATGACCTTAAAATTCATGTTGAATTAACGGCTCGACATTTACATATTTTCCGATTTCGCCGCTCCACCCCCTCGGCGGAAACTCACCCCCGCTACAGCCTATCATGGTATAACTCGGAGTAGAGAAGGGTTAGAAAATTGCAAATGGCCTCAAAATTCATGTTGAATTGACGGCTCGACATTTACATATTTTCCGATTTTGCCGCTCCACCCCCTCGCCGGAAACTCACCCCCTCTACAGCCAATCATAGAATAACTCGGAGTAGAGAAGGGATAGAAAATTGCAAATGGCCTTAAAATTCATATTGAATTAACGGCTCGACAATTACATATTTTCCGATTTTGCCGCTCCACCCCCTCGGCGGAAACTCACCCCCGCTACAGCCTATCATGGTATAACTCGTAGTAGAGAAGGGTTAGAAAATTGCAAATGGCCTTAAAATTCATGTTGAATTAACGGCTCGACATTTACATATTTTCAGATTTTGCCGCTCCACCCCCTCGGCGGAAACTCACCCCCGCTACAGCCTATCATAGAATAACTAGGAGTAGAGAAGGGTTTGAAAATTGCAAATGACCTTAAAATTCATGTTGAATTAACGGCTCGACATTTACATATTTTCCGATTTTGCCGCTCCACCCCCTCGGCGGAAACTCACCCCCGCTACAGCCTATCATGGTATAACTCGGAGTAGAGAAGGGTTAGAAAATTGCAAATGGACTGAAATTTCATATTGAAGTAACGGCTCGACAATTACATATTTTCCGATTTTGCCACTCCACCCCCTCGGCGGAAACTCACCCCCGCTACAGCCTATCATGGTATAACTCGTAGTAGAGAAGGGTTAGAAAATTGCAAATAGCCTCAAAATTCATGTTGAATTAACGGCGCGACATTTACATATTTTCCGATTTTGCCGCTCCACCCCCTCGGCGGAAACTCACCCCCGCTACAGCCTATCATGGTATAACTCGGAGTAGAGAAGGGATAGAAAATTGCAAATGGCCTTAAATTTATGTTGAATTAACGGCTCGACATTTACATATTTTCCGATTTTTCCGCTCCACCCCCTCGCCGGAAACTCACCCCCGCTACAGCCTATTATGGTTTAACTCGGAGTAGAGAAGGGTTAGAAAATTGCAAATGGCCTTAAAATTCATATTGAATTAACGGCTCGACAATTACATATTTTCCGATTTTGCCGCTCCACCCCCTCGGCGGAAACTCACCCCCGCTACAGCCTATCATGGTATAACTCGTAGTAGAGAAGGGTTAGAAAATTGCAAATGGCCTTAAAATTCATGTTGAATTAACGGCTCGACATTTACATATTTTCAGATTTTGCCGCTCCACCCCCTCGGCGGAAACTCACCCCCGCTACAGCCTATCATAGAATAACTCGGAGTAGAGAAGGGTTAGAAAATTGCAAATGACCTTAAAATTCATGTTGAATTAACGGCTCGACATTTACATATTTTCCGATTTCGCCGCTCCACCCCCTCGGCGGAAACTCACCCCCGCTACAGCCTATCATGGTATAACTCGGAGTAGAGAAGGGTTAGAAAATTGCAAATGGCCTCAAAATTCATGTTGAATTGACGGCTCGACATTTACATATTTTCCGATTTTGCCGCTCCACCCCCTCGCCGGAAACTCACCCCCTCTACAGCCAATCATAGAATAACTCGGAGTAGAGAAGGGATAGAAAATTGCAAATGGCCTTAAAATTCATGTTGAATTAACGGCTCGACAATTACATATTTTCCGATTTTGCCGCTCCACCCCCTCGGCGGAAACTCACCCCCGCTACAGCCTATCATGGTATAACTCGTAGTAGAGAAGGGTTAGAAAATTGCAAATGGCCTTAAAATTCATGTTGAATTAACGGCTCGACATTTACATATTTTCAGATTTTGCCGCTCCACCCCCTCGGCGGAAACTCACCCCCGCTACAGCCTATCATAGAATAACTCGGAGTAGAGAAGGGTTTGAAAATTGCAAATGACCTTAAAATTCATGTTGAATTAACGGCTCGACATTTACATATTTTCCGATTTCGCCGCTCCACCCCCTCGGCGGAAACTCACCCCCGCTACAGCCTATCATGGTATAACTCGGAGTAGAGAAGGGTTAGAAAATTGCAAATGGCCTCAAAATTCATGTTGAATTGACGGCTCGACATTTACATATTTTCCGATTTTGCCGCTCCACCCCCTCGGCGGAAACTCACCCCCGCTACAGCCTATCATGGTATAACTCGGAGTAGAGAAGGGATAGAAAATTGCAAATGGCCTTAAAATTCATGATGAATTAACCGCTCGACATTTACATATTTTCCGATTTTGCCGCTCCACCCCCTCGCCGGAAACTCACCCCCTCTACAGCCAATCATAGAATAACTCGGAGTAGAGAAGGGTTAGAAAATTGCAAATGGCCTCAAAATTCATGTTGAATTAACGGCTCGACATTTACATATTTTCCAAACACTCCGGAGGGAAGTGTTTGGTCATAATAGAAATTGTCGTGAGACGAGATAGTATTTGAGTTCGAAAAATAGAAAGCAATCAACCCCATTCAGCAATAATGGAAAAAGACAAACTCTATTTAAACATAATACAAGTACAAATAGATAAAAAATGGACGGTAATTCTATGTTGTGCCAGTATAGCGACGGTCAGCGGCCATGTGGACTGTAACAGCTCATTATGATGAATGAAAAACCGTTATTTGCTTGAAAAAATTTGTGAACATTACATCGATGACAATATCGAGTGGCTCCGGCAAAAAATATATATACATATATATTTTTTCAATGATTGTGCCGTAAAATATAGGTTAAAATGTCTAAAATATATTTCAATCAATTTTCGTCTTGTCGTCAATATAATATTTCACCCTTCTCTACTCCGAGTTATTCTATGATAGGCTGTAGAGGGGGTGAAGCGGCAAAATCGGAAAATATGTAAATGTCGAGCCGTTAATTCAACATGAATTTTAAGGCCATTTGCAATTTTCTAAACCTTCTCTACTCCGAGTTATACCATGATAGGCTGTAGCGGGGGTGAGTTTCCGCCGAGGGGGTGGAGCGGCAAAATCGGAAAATACGTAAATGTCGAGCCGTTAATTCAACATGAATTTTAAGGCCATTTGCAATTTTCTAAACCCTCTCTACTCCGAGTTATACCATGATAGGCTGTAGCGGGGGTGAGTTTCCGCCGAGGGAGTGGAGCGGCAAAATCGGAAAATATGTAAATGTCGAGCCGTTAATTCAACATGAATTTTAAGGCCATTTGCAATTTTCTAACCCTTCTCTACTCCGAGTTATACCATGATAGGTTGTAGAGGGGGTGAGTTTCCGCCGAGGGGGTGGAGCGGCAAAATCGGAAAATATGTAAATGTCGAGCCGTTAATTCAATATGAATTTTAAGGCCATTTGCAATTTTCTAACCCTTCCCTTCCCCAAGTTATACAATTGTAGGCTGCAGAGGGTGGGTGAGTTTCCCAAAGGGGGTGGGGCGGCAAAATCGGAAAATGTGGAAATGTCGAGTCGGTAGTTCGACATGAATTTTAAGACTAATAGCAATGTTCTAACTCTTCCATACCCCGAGTTACCCTATGATAGGCTGTAGAGGGGGTGCGTTTCCGGCGACGGGGGAGAGCGGAAAAATCGGAAAATATGTAAATATCGAGTCCTTAATTCAACGTGATTTTTATGACCGATTGCAATGTCCTAGCTCGTCCCTGCCCGGAGATATACAAATATCGGCTGAATAGGGGGTGAGTTTTCGGCAGGAGGTGGAACGGCAAAATCGGGTAATACGGATATGTCGAGCGGTTAATTCAACTTGAATTTTCAGACAAATCGCAATGTCCTAGCTTGACCCTCTCCTGAGTTGTACGATTATCGGCTGAAGAGGGGGTAGGTTTCTTGGGATGGGGTGGTCCGATTAAATCGTAACTAGTCTCATTTGAAAGCCTTTAAATAGCTGTTAAATAATCCGTCGGTTAAAATTGTCTAGCACTTACCGTTACCATTATTTTGCCTGTGGTCATCCCAGCTTCATTGGCAGTCAGAAAGTCCACACGTTTCTACCCTTAGGGGTGGGGCGGAAAATTTTTTTTTGGTGCACTAAAATAGCCTTTAATTAGCCGTTAATTATGCAATAGGTTTTATGTCAAAATTCCAATGTGGTCGTTCTAAGTTATTTTACATAATCGATTTCACATACAAGGTACCTGGCATCAACTTCCGGGTACATAACCTAATGTGAATAAAAAAAGCGTGCAAAGTGATTTGCACAATTACTTCCTCATGTTTTACCTTTTTGTACATAACTTCCTCTATGATAAATTCCGTTGTTCTATTTTGGCTTCCTCATAGAGGAAGCTATAATTAAAATACAATTTTCACAAGAAAAAGTATAGAAAAATCATATGCAAATTACTGTTCACCTTTTTCGTAACATAGAAAATGTCTACATTTCATAAAAGTAAAACCGTCAAAATTTACCCCAAAATTTATTATCGGATATCGCAAACTGAAATTTGCAGATTGCGTCGTTTTAAGGCAATTTTTATTCTATTCTCATTTTACTCTTTGCGTGGTATTTGATTCAGAAATTCAGATCAATTGGAATGTGGGATTTTGAAAAGTTTAATGTCAGAAAAATTGAAAGTTTTCAAAATCCCAGAAAATTTAAACGATTGGATCATTTTTTACCAAATTTAATACGAAACATTGTACAGTGTTAGTCCCATTCCCATGCCAAATTTAAGCTCGATACCTCCATGTTTACTCAAATTAGACAGTTTTTGGTAATTTTAGAAAATAATCAAAATGCCATAAAATCTGATCCCTTCGGTAGATTTCAGCCAAATTCAATACCAAAGGTCTTTGATAAAAAATACTATATTCGTGTGCAGTTTTATGACGATAGCTCAAAATTTACGAAAGTTAGAGCTACCACAGACTTTTTTCAAAAATTTCGAATTCCTGTAAAATCCCGAAACGGGTCGCAATCTTCATGAAAATTATATCGAAGGAGGAGACGTGACCACTCTATTAGTGTACAAAATTTGAACCCGCTATCCCAAGCTGTTTCCGAGTTATAGTCGTTCTAAGCGATGCACGCTGACACACATACACACACACGCACGCACGCACGCACTCACGCACGCACGCACGCACGCACACACGCACGCACGCACGCACGCACGCACGCACGCACGCACGCACGCACGCACACACATCCGGACGCCAGCTAAAAATCACATTTCTCGACCATTTTTAGTACGCTGACATTAACATCTTGAAAAAAAATTTTTTCACGGAAACATAGCTTCCTCTATGAGGAAGCAACAAGCAGGGGAATAGTTGAATCATCACCCGACACCTGTACTAATAGGGTTTGGAATGAATCCCGGAAAAAATACCCCCGGAAAAAATACCCCCGAAAAAATACCCCCCGGAAAAAATACCCCCGGAAAAAATACCCCCGGAAAAAAAGCCCACAAACACACAAACACACAAACACACAAACACACAAACACACAAACACACAAACACGCAAACACGCAAACACGCAAACACGCAAACACGCAAACACGCAAACACGCAAACACGCAAACACGCAAACACGCAAACACGCAAACACGCAAACACGCAAACACGCAAACACGCAAACACGCAAACACGCAAACACGCAAACACGCAAACACGCAAACACGCAAACACGCAAACACGCAAACACGCAAACACGCAAACACGCAAACACGCAAACACGCAAACGCGCAAACGCGCAAACGCGCAAACGCGCAAACGCGCAAACGCGCAAACGCGCAAACGCGCAAACGCGCAAACGCGCAAACGCGCAAACGCGCAAACGCGCAAACGCGCAAACGCGCAAACGCGCAAACGCGCAAACGCGCAAACGCGCAAACGCGCAAACGCGCAAACACGCAAACACGCAAACACGCAAACGCGCAAACGCGCAAACGCGCAAACGCGCAAACACGCAAACACGCAAGCACGCAAGCACGCAAGCACGCAAGCACGCAAGCACGCAAGCACGCAAGCACGCAAGCACGCAAGCACGCAAGCACGCAAGCACGCAAACACGCAAGCACGCAAGCACGCAAGCACGCAAGCACGCAAGCACGCAAGCACGCAAGCACGCAAGCACGCAAGCACGCAAGCACGCAAGCACGCAAGCACGCAAGCACGCAAGCACGCAAGCACGCAAGCACGCAAGCACGCAAGCACGCAAGCACGCAACCACGCAAGCACGCAAACACGCAAGCACGCAAGCACGCAAGCACGCAAGCACGCAAGCACGCAAGCACGCAAGCACGCAAGCACGCAAGCACGCAAACACGCAAACACGCAAACACGCAAACACGCAAACACGCAAACACGCAAACACGCAAACACGCAAACACGCAAACACGCAAGCACGCAAGCACGCAAGCACGCAAGCACGCAAGCACGCAAGCACGCAAGCACGCAAGCACGCAAGCACGCAAGCACGCAAGCACGCAAGCACGCAAGCACGCAAGCACGCAAGCACGCAAGCACGCAAGCACGCAATCACGCAAGCACGCAAGCACGCAAGCACGCAAGCACGCAAGCACGCAAGCACGCAAGCACGCAAGCACGCAAGCACGCAAGCACGCAAGCACGCAAACACGCAAACACGCAAACACGCAAACACGCAAACACGCAAACACGCAAACACGCAAACACGCAAACACGCAAACACGCAAACACGCAAACACGCAAACACGCAAACACGCAAACACGCAAACACGCAAACACGCAAGCACGCAAACACGCAAGCACGCAAGCACGCAAGCACGCAAGCACGCAAGCACGCAAACACGCAAGCACGCAAACACGCAAGCACGCAAGCACGCAAGCACGCAAGCACGCAAGCACGCAAGCACGCAAGCACGCAAGCACGCAAGCACGCAAGCACGCAAGCACGCAAGCACGCAAGCACGCAAGCACGCAAGCACGCAAGCACGCAAGCACGCAAGCACGCAAGCACGCAAGCACGCAAGCACGCAAGCACGCAAGCACGCAAGCACGCAAGCACGCAAGCACGCAAGCACGCAAGCACGCAAGCACGCAAGCACGCAAGCACGCAAGCACGCAAGCACGCAAGCACGCAAGCACGCAAGCACGCAAACACCTAAACACGCAAACACGCAAACACGCAAACACGCAAACACGCAAACACGCAAACACGCAAACACGCAAACACGCAAACACGCAAACACGCAAACACGCAAACACGCAAACACGCAAACACGCAAACACGCAAACACGCAAACACGCAAACACGCAAACACGCAAACACGCAAACACGCAAACACGCAAACACTCAAACACGCAAACACGCAAACACGCAAACACGCAAACACGCAAACACGCAAACACGCAAACACGCAAACACGCAAACACGCAAACACGCAAACACGCAAACACGCAAACACGCAAACACGCAAACACGCAAACACGCAAACACGCAAACACGCAAACACGCAAACACGCAAACACGCAAACACGCAAACACGCAAACACGCAAACACGCAAACACGCAAACACGCAAACACGCAAACACGCAAACACGCAAACACGCAAACACGCAAACACGCAAACACGCAAACACGCAAACACGCAAACACGCAAACACGCAAACACGCAAACACGCAAACACGCAAACACGCAAACACGCAAACACGCAAACACGCAAACACGCAAACACGCAAACACGCAAACACGCAAACACGCAAACACGCAAACACGCAAACACGCAAACACGCAAACACGCAAACACGCAAACACGCAAACACGCAAACACGCAAACACGCAAACACGCAAACACGCAAACACGCAAACACGCAAACACGCAAACACGCAAACACGCAAACACGCAAACACGCAAACACGCAAACACGCAAACACGCAAACACGCAAACACGCAAACACGCAAACACGCAAACACGCAAACACGCAAACACGCAAACACGCAAACACGCAAACACGCAAACACGCAAACACGCAAACACGCAAACACGCAAACACGCAAACACGCAAACACGCAAACACGCAAACACGCAAACACGCAAACACGCAAACACGCAAACACGCAAACACGCAAACACGCAAACACGCAAACACGCAAACACGCAAACACGCAAACACGCAAACACGCAAACACGCAAACACGCAAACACGCAAACACGCAAACACGCAAACACGCAAACACGCAAACACGCAAACACGCAAACACGCAAACACGCAAACACGCAAACACGCAAACACGCAAACACGCAAACACGCAAACACGCAAACACGCAAACACGCAAACACGCAAACACGCAAACACGCAAACACGCAAACACGCAAACACGCAAACACGCAAACACGCAAACACGCAAACACGCAAACACGCAAACACGCAAACACGCAAACACGCAAACACGCAAACACGCAAACACGCAAACACGCAAACACGCAAACACGCAAACACGCAAACACGCAAACACGCAAACACGCAAACACGCAAACACGCAAACACGCAAACACGCAAACACGCAAACACGCAAACACGCAAACACGCAAACACGCAAACACGCAAACACGCAAACACGCAAACACGCAAACACGCAAACACGCAAACACGCAAACACGCAAACACGCAAACACGCAAACACGCAAACACGCAAACACGCAAACACGCAAACACGCAAACACGCAAACACGCAAACACGCAAACACGCAAACACGCAAACACGCAAACACGCAAACACGCAAACACGCAAACACGCAAACACGCAAACACGCAAACACGCAAACACGCAAACACGCAAACACGCAAACACGCAAACACGCAAACACGCAAACACGCAAACACGCAAACACGCAAACACGCAAACACGCAAACACGCAAACACGCAAACACGCAAACACGCAAACACGCAAACACGCAAACACGCAAACACGCAAACACGCAAACACGCAAACACGCAAACACGCAAACACGCAAACACGCAAACACGCAAACACGCAAACACGCAAACACGCAAACACGCAAACACGCAAACACGCAAACACGCAAACACGCAAACACGCAAACACGCAAACACGCAAACACGCAAACACGCAAACACGCAAACACGCAAACACGCAAACACGCAAACACGCAAACACGCAAACACGCAAACACGCAAACACGCAAACACGCAAACACGCAAACACGCAAACACGCAAACACGCAAACACGCAAACACGCAAACACGCAAACACGCAAACACGCAAACACGCAAACACGCAAACACGCAAACACGCAAACACGCAAACACGCAAACACGCAAACACGCAAACACGCAAACACGCAAACACGCAAACACGCAAACACGCAAACACGCAAACACGCAAACACGCAAACACGCAAACACGCAAACACGCAAACACGCAAACACGCAAACACGCAAACACGCAAACACGCAAACACGCAAACACGCAAACACGCAAACACGCAAACACGCAAACACGCAAACACGCAAACACGCAAACACGCAAACACGCAAACACGCAAACACGCAAACACGCAAACACGCAAACACGCAAACACGCAAACACGCAAACACGCAAACACGCAAACACGCAAACACGCAAACACGCAAACACGCAAACACGCAAACACGCAAACACGCAAACACGCAAACACGCAAACACGCAAACACGCAAACACGCAAACACGCAAACACGCAAACACGCAAACACGCAAACACGCAAACACGCAAACACGCAAACACGCAAACACGCAAACACGCAAACACGCAAACACGCAAACACGCAAACACGCAAACACGCAAACACGCAAACACGCAAACACGCAAACACGCAAACACGCAAACACGCAAACACGCAAACACGCAAACACGCAAACACGCAAACACGCAAACACGCAAACACGCAAACACGCAAACACGCAAACACGCAAACACGCAAACACGCAAACACGCAAACACGCAAACACGCAAACACGCAAACACGCAAACACGCAAACACGCAAACACGCAAACACGCAAACACGCAAACACGCAAACACGCAAACACGCAAACACGCAAACACGCAAACACACACAATCATCCACAATCATCCACCCGTAGCAGCACAATAAGTTGTAGATTCATGATCAGCGGGAACAATTTATCATATCGATTGCTAAGAAATAGAAGGGCAGACTCACATCGTTTTACATGCTAAATGGCGTGAGATACGCCCTTCTGTTCCTTAGCAGTCGATATAAGAAATACCGAATTTTCAAAATATAGCAAGGTTTTTTCCGAGGGTTTTTTTTCGGGGATTTTTTTCCGCCTACCTTCATATTCATATTAGAATTTTCGAACATTAAAATTTTTTGTTTAAATCCGTAAAGGCCCGAATTCGTTTGTTTCCGGGGGTATTTTTTCCAGGGGGTATTTTTTCCGGGGGTATTTTTTCGGAGGTATTATTTCCGGGGGTATTTTTTCCGCCTACCGTTTGGAATTGGTTTATTTTTCTCCAATCGGCTGTAAAGCCGGAAATTTATTGTAACCGAATCCAAGTGGAGTTCCGGCCGACGCATCGAAAGTCTATCATAAATATTTGATTCGTAAATTATATAAATTATAAAACGATGATAAAGGAATTAAGTTATAGGTTATTAAGATAATAAAATCGATAGACAGCGGCTAAAAACTGGGTTGGCCGCAGCGATGACTACAATTCCGAATATACACGACTCAACCGGATATCTGCACGACACTTTTATCAGATCCCGAAATTTTTTCGGCGCACGATTCCGATACCGAAACATCTTTCCAATAGTTATGATCGTAAGTGGGCGTGTTGGAAAGCTTGTGTCCGAATTACATGAGGAAAGTGTCTTCAAAATTTCTAACTGACGCTTTGTTTTCAAATAACATCGATTGCAAGATTACACTTCCGGCACTTTCGAGTATAACTACTTGGTAGCATCTCGCATACATTTCTTTTTAAGTAGTTGGCATCGAAACGCTACTGCGTCTCTTGATGCCCCATGATGTTTTGAATGACTTCATAAAACAAAGATCTGTCTCAACCGCTCTTGCTCATTATAATGTATTTAGGTCGTACGAATGTACCGAATTTAAATACCGAAAATAAAATATTTTAATTTGCAGTGGAAGAATAAACGTGTAAGGCGGTTAAACAGAGGGAAAGATAGTGGACGAAAGAAGCAAGCGTGGTGGTAAAGACATGCTGGCTTGAGCCCACATAATATCGAGGGAGGTTACAATAAAGTCGGCTTACGGTCGTGATACTCTAACGAGGAAGGATAGACGCGTTGTACGACTCGTATGTGACGGTAGAATAACGCAGCGGTGGGTAAAAGGCGACCGTATAGGTTTTTACGTGAAAACAAAATTCGCCCATCGTCATTGTCTCTATCGACGCACGGCTTTAATAGTAAATTTGCCGAGATTTTCTCAAATCCTACGAGAGAATTTCAACGAATCATATCGTCTAGCCGATGATTAAAAGTTGTTCTGGTCCATCTTACGAAGAATTGGGAGCGATGATAATAACGATTTTTGGAAATAAGTATTTATCCATTTCATCCACGACAAAAAAAAAAGAAAAATAACCCCATTCGCAAGAACTATATTAATTTGACGCAAAAAATGGCAGAACAATTTTTTGACGGTATTTTTTTATTTTTATCCTTTCCCTATGTGAAGTACAATTTGTTTGAATGACGTAATGCTTCTCAAAGAAGAGGACCCTTGAGCATCAGAGCCCTACATAAGACTAAATGCCGTTTAATGTTCAATCCAACGTAATCCATGTACAAGTTGGGCTTCTCTTTTCTTAACTCGACGGGACCGTGTACATTGGCTATTACCCAGATCGCCAACCGGAGCACAGGCAAACAAGGGCAATTGCTTGCCACCAAGCTTTGCCGTTTGCTTGTCAGCGATATTGCAACAATAAATTCTAGCACGAGATTGCAGCATATCGGTAACAGAAAACCAACAACGGTTGCTATAAGCTGATTTCTTATTCTTAACAGTCGTAAAAGAGATCAACATTCCAGATGGTCCATTTGTGTATCATATAAAACATGACACACAAATGGGCTAGCCACTAACGATCCTAGGAATTGAATTTTTGTGAGAATCGCCCGAGCAGAAATTTAATCCGGTCAGAATCCGGCCCATACTTGGCGCGCCAGAAAATCAACTCCGGCCCGGATATGGCATATCGATATGGCCATGATCCGTGGTGTAACGCTCATGCAAATCCGGCCCTGATCCGGCATCAGGATCCGGTCCAAGTTCAGGCCCTGATATGGGCCTGACGTGGCCCGGATCACGCACCATTCCTCTTTTTGACAACAAAATTTACAAAAATATTACACTTACACTAAATTCAGCCGGGGGTTCAACGCTTTATTTCATTATATTTTATTATACCTTACTAATTCTCACATTTTTATATCGGAAACACATTAGTAATTTATTACCCAGTTTGGGGCTTGAACCCCGGTCATCTAAGTTTGTAGTCGGGAACCAACCCACTCGGCTATTCAGAACTTGCGAATAATATTTTGGAACTTGTATATAACGTATGCTAGAAATGCTGAATATGTGGATCGTGATTTAATGACATAACATTCAATGGTTATATCTCTGTTTTTATGTTTGTGAGGTATTGTACTTATTCAATCAATTCAGTTCAATCAATTACTTGGCTATTTCTAACGGTCAATTGTTTTGTTAGAAATTTTTTATTAAAATATGTTGACAAGTTGGGCCAATGAAGGAAAATTTTTCCTTTTGTCGCTACGATATAGTTACGGCCTTTTAACCTTATAATTCTTTATTGTCGGTAGGGTAACTATCGTCCTATAATTGGGCCCGGACCGTGAACAATAAATTAAATAAATAAGTAAATAATTTGTTGCTGATGTCGAGTGACAAGAAATTATATACTTTACGTTTCGGTGACTTTCGGAGTACTCTTTAAAATTAACTACTTTCTATCAACCGTTGGACTAATAGATGCTGTCATTTTAACCAAATCTAGAATCAGAATAGATTATTTCCAGATTTGCACCAGTCATATTTCTGCTAATATTACGTTATAATTGATAAATATACACGGGAACGGCTTCTTAGGTATGTATTAATTTATGTCTTATTCTTGTTGTTAGATTTGTGGATTATCTTTCTTATAGATCGTTTGTAAGAAATTATTTTGTTAATATATTTTGCAGACTATTTTACATCACAGAGGTCATTGCGACAGTGAGAATGATTTATGAGTTGAAGACACTAGAAATTTTTATATGCATCGGACATTGGGAAGTGCTTAATAAACAATTACATAGCGGCATTTATAAAAATAGAACAATACTGTACAATGTTTGGTATTAAATTTGTCGAAAATTAATCTAATCGTTAAAGTTTTATGAGATTTTGAAATTTTTTGGTTTTTTGGCAAAGTTGTATGTTTTGTCCGACACGAGTTTATGTATCAAGTGTCGCCCTAGGAGTAAAATAATTCGGAGACTCGTCATCGGTGGGGGAAAAATACATTAGATGTGGCCACAAACCGGTGAATATTGGATAATAATTGACTTCATAATTTAAAAAAAAAATCTTTTTCCAAAACCCTGTATTTTCGTTAATTGAAGTAGGTGCACGGATCTAACAAAGCGAAGACATCGGTGTATTTTTTCGCGCTGAACCTGAATCGGCCTGTCGTTTTGCATAAAAGGCAAACACGACGTTGACGTTAAAACAAGTTGAAAATTAAATTTTTTTATCGCTTCCTCATAAAAGTTGAAAATTGAAATTTTCATATGGCTTCCTCATAAAAGTTGAAAATTGAAATTTTCATATGGCTTCCTCATATAAGTTGCAAATTGAAATTGTCATGTGGCTTTCTCATAAAAAGCTGCAAATTGAAATTTTCACGTGGCTTTCTCATAAAAGCTGCGAATTGAAATTTTCACATGGCCTTCTCATAATGTTCCTTTATTTGCGAAGCTTCCTCTATGAGGAAGCCAACAATACAGAAAATACTTCCTCATAGAAGAAGCTTCGCAAATAAAGGAACATTACGAGAAGGCCATGTGAAAATTTCAATTCGCAGCTTTTATGAGAAAGCCACATGAAAATTTCAATTTGCAGCTTTTATGAGAAAGCCACATGACAATTTCAATTTGCAACTTATATTTAATTTATTAATATTTTTGACTACAGTCGGGATACGTCTCCCGTATATATCGTTCTTCTATATTCATTCTGATGCCGAACGGATTCGGGCGACTTTCCAGTGCAAACACTGGAGAAAACGAAAACAGCAAAATCGGGGGGCCTTAATGAAACGCATAACTCCCGTCTTTTTGGCCTAGTGGGCAATCGGGAGTTACAGATTAATATGCTATGTCGACTAGGGAAGAGTAGTTGAAGCGAATCAACCAGATGTCGTGTTGCTAAATTTGATTTACAAATACTTATACTTTCTACTCACAGCGTTCAGAGCGCTTAGAACGAGATCGAAAGTGGGTCGAGCAGGCGAAACGGGACATTAAGAAAAGCGGCATAGTTTCTTTGGTAACGAAGTGAAGTGGTTGGTGAGTTAGGTAAAATTAGAAAAAGCGAGGTTCTACTGCAATCCATTAGTACATAAAGCAACGCCAAGTCAAGGGGGCCATTTTGTGTTCGCAGTGCCGAACAATTTTTATATTTTTTACAAAAAGTATCGAACTTCAAGAATACCGACGTGTTCCTGCACATCTAACAATGACATGCCCAATCCGTACGTAAATACCAATAATTGATATACAATCGATTTTTTTACTTGGAAAAAATCTGTCGATCGCCAAAAAAAACTTGAGGACACAAATTTAATGATTTCGAATGAGCTTTTTTAACGATATATTATTGGGTTTCGGTCAAGACGAGCGTAAACCTTTTGTCATTAATGTGGATCGTTCCGTTATTTGTCAAGTTTTTTAAAACTAAGTCTCTCTTGAAAATGTTTCAAATATCTTTTCATGACAGACAACAAGGTCACCGACTTGATATGAAATGCCATAAACGTTTATGTTGCGTTAATTTCAGAATATTGATATTATTGATTAACAGCTCGAGGTCAAAGACGTCGCACAATCAGTTTGTTGCAAAATGCACTCTCTATTCACTCGGACGAACATAATCGTCCCTCATCTTGAGTTTGGGAATCGCCGCAGCCGAAATTCTCGGATAATCGCTTCCCTTTGAGAGTCTTCGCGGAGCCTCGTCCAATCTCGGTCCACTCGATGGTGTCGGTGCACCCGGAACACCGATGATCTCCGTTATATCTTTGGTAGTAAATTGCAAAGCTATGGGTTCGCAATCTCGTGAAGTTTTCACTTTAGATCTCGTAACGTCTCTATCCGGTCCCGTCGAATAATTCATGGCTGCCTCCCTCGAGGGCTCGTCATCGATGGAAAATCTTTCGACCCCTGATGTCGAACGTTCGATAAATTCCGAGTCTCTCGGAGCACCGCCGTAATCGTTCTCATCGAAGATTTCGTCAATCGTCACGTTTTCCGGCTCTCCCTTACGTTGCGACATTATCGGAGCTCTCGATTTTCCTTGCATTATTAATTCTCGCCATTCTCGGGCTTCGCGTTTCGCAACTTCTACCGCATCGTCGAGAAATGTTGGTGGAACGATTATTTCCGTCAAAATTGATTTCTCGGTAGTCGGCACTTGATCCGTAAGCAGTTGACTGGGCAAAGAACTCCTCGGCAAAGTGGTCAGCATATTCTCGATCGCAATTTCCATCTCTAAATCTCCGGCTATGCGGCTCGGTGACTTTTCCTTCGGTTGCTTAACTCGAGCTTCGGCAACTGCTTTGAACGGAAACATCAAAAGAATTCGTTAACCCTCCGAGGCATACTCTGATATTTCTTATATCTAAAACTTTGGAAAAAAAACTTGGCATTGAAAACCTTTTTTCCGACTAAGTGCAAATATTTCGTAATTTAAAAATGGCGGATATCCATTTTATTAATCAAACGTCAAAATAATATATTCTCGCGCCCCGTCTAACCCCTCGCACAGACGGAATCCGCGCCAAACGATGACCTAGAGTTTGCTAGTCGGTAAGCTTCAAACAGTTCAAAATTTGGCAAAAATTGATCTAACCGTTTGAATTTTATGGGATTTTGAAAATTTTGAATTATTCAATTTTTTTTGTCAGAAGTTTCTGAATCAAACATCGCGCAAAGAGTAGAATGAGTTATAGTTTCGTAATCAGCGCTGAAGATTAGATTAAAAATTGCCTTAAAACTTTTTTTTTGTGTTTATTAATTCTGTGGCAAATTTAAGCTCGATACCTCCATGTTTACTCGAATTGGACGATTTTTAGAAATTTTTCAAAAAAATCAAAATTCCATAAAATCTGATCCCCTCGGTAGATTTTGGCCAAATTCAATACCAAAGGTCTTTGTTCATAGTATTGTATTTATATGCATTTTTAGGACGATAGCTCAAAATTTACGAAAGTTAGAGCTACCACAGACTTTTTTCAAAAATTTCGAATTCCCGTAAAATTCCGAAACGGGTCGTAATCTTCATGAAAATTATATCGAAGGAGGAGACGTGACTACTCTACTAGTGTACAAAATTTGAACCCGCTATCCCAAGCCGTTTCCGAGTTATAGTCGTTCTAAGCGATGCACGCTGTCACACACATACACACACACATACGCACACACACACATACATCCGGACGCCAGCTAAAAATCACTTTTCTCGACGTTTTCGACCATTTCTAGTACGCTGACATTAAAATCTCGAACAATTTTTTTTTCACGAAAACATAGCTTCCTCTATGAGGAAGCAAAACAAAAAAAAAGTGTGAGTGCCAAGGTACTCACGAGAATTGATGTGTAAACATGTGAGCTCGTATCAGTTCGGTTTGGGAAAATTGAGGTCGTGCACTGGTTTTGATTAAAATTTATTTTGTAATGAAACAATGCGAAGATAGCGTAAAGAATTAAATTTCAAAATGTATCGTTCAATTTCTATTATACATGAAATTATGGGTTTGTGGTAACTGAAATAAGACACAAACAACTGGGAAGTCTTACGCTTATTCATCTGACGCTCGAAATGTCACTTAGCCTCTACCGTGTACCGATCTCACGCACACATTTTAACGCACTCACAACAACGAGACTTACGGTGACCTCATCTGACGCTCGAAGTCTTACGCTTACTCATCTGACGCTCGAAGTCTTACGCTTACTCATCTGACGCTCGAAGTCTTACGCTTACTCATCTGACGCTCGAAGTCTTACGCTTGCTCATCTGACGCTCGAAGTCTTACGCTTACTCATCTGACGCTCGAAGTCTTACGCTCGAGGTCTCAGTTAGCCCCTACCGTGTACCGATCGCACTCACACTAACAATTCTTACGGTGACGTCATCTGACGCTCGAAGTTTTACGCTTACGCGTCTGACGCTTGAAGCCTCAGTTAGCCCCTACCGTGTACCGATCTCACTCACACTAACAATTCTTACGATGACGTCATCTGACGCGAGAAGTCTTACGCTTACACGTCTGACGCGAGAAGTCTCAGTTAGCCCCTACCGTGTACCGAGCGTTAAGATGTTTACACATCAAAAATGTCACAAAAAAAATGAAAAAAATCAATAGAGAGCTTAGCATGTAGTTTCGTTGATGGCAGAAAAAAATGGATTAAAAAATTTAAGGCCGTTGTCTCGGCGAAAAAGTGGTGAATATGGGACACCGTTTTCTACTAGTACCCTAGCGAAAGGGAAATAATGATTTGCTCTTGGCCACAATTGCCCGCTACTTGAAAGGTTAATAAATCCATTTTTAATGTGTAAACATCTTAGCGCTCGGTACACGGTAGGGCTAACTGAGACTTCGAGCGTCAGATGAGTAAGCGTAAGACTTCGAGCGTCAGATGAGGTCACCGTAAGTCTCGTTGTCGTGAGTGTGTTAATGTGTGCGTGAGATCGGTACACGGTAGGGGCTAATTGACATTTCGAACGTCAGATGAATAACCGTAAGACTTCCCAGTTGATTGTGTCTTATTTCAGTTACCACAAACCCATAATTTCATGTATAAAAGAAATTGAACGATAAATTTTGAAATTTAATTCTTTACGCTATCTTCGCATTGTTTCATTACAAAATAAATTTTAATCAAAACCAGTGCACGACCTCAATTTTCCCAAACTGAACTGATACGAGCTCACATGTTCACACATCAATTCTCGTGAGTACCTTGGCACTCAACTTTTTTTTAAAAATGAAAACGAAGCTCCGACCACATCTCTAAATTTCGAATTTTAAATTTAATATAATAAATAATAAACTTAAGTTTCTGATTTAAATAAAAATTATTAACCGCAGCTCACACCAAAACGCCTAGACGAATCAATCAAATATAATTCGAGAGTATCCAGAGTATTGAGGACACCGTAATTAATATATATCTATATATATATATATATATATAATGTCCAATATCGATGTTACAGTACGAGCTCGGAGTATAATTAGTTGTCATATAGCTTTGTGAGTGTAGTCTTGAAACTATATGTACTGTATATAACGAGCGGCGAACTTCGGATGAGCAAAAGTTACCGATGCCGGAACTATTGGAATAGCTGTAAGCCCTATGACAATTAACTGATGCCGCTTATATATATGTATAGATAAATGGCCATGGGAACCCAAAGTTCTCATCGCGTCTGAAATCTTCGGAAACGCGCTCACCTACGTGTCGCTATCTAAGTCTATTCCTGACACGCGATCTATTGTTAACACTTTGACGAAACAATTGCCAAGTTTCCGAAATTTACGATCCTAATGATCGTCCGGCTATCGTCTATTCTGTCGTATCCTCTTTGACCCAGACGTTTCGGTTATGTCGAAGTTAATTTTTCAGTACCAATTTATTGTTTTATCAAATTTATGTTCGTTCTAATCGTATCAATTGTGAAACATAATAATAGGTTTTTTATGTAAACAAATTTCGACGATATTTAACTAACTTTCACAGGAAAATTTCAAAGGGCAAAAAAAATGATTGAATATGATACAATCAAAATAATCGATCAGCAAGTGTCTGAGGAATACTAAACACTGAGTAATTTTTTTCAATCACTTTCTTTTTTTTGCTTCCAGATAAAAAATTGGAGTAATTTTTTAATTCATATTTCGAACGGCAATTCGATGAACCAGTAGCTCAATTTATCACAAATATAGCAATTTGATACCTAAATTTGCAAATAAAAATAATTTTGCGATTTTTTTTTTCAATATAACGGAACAATTTTGAAAGTTTGATTATGTTTCAATAACAGGCGCCTTGAAAGCTATAAACATTTTTTTCGAGAAACCGTTATTACCTTTTTTGGCAACGCAGCAGACGTCCGGTTGACAGACGTAATCGGTGCACGGTTTTCTTATTTCCAATTTAACACGTGCGCCACGAGCACCGCCTTTTTCTCCCCTCCCTCCCATCTTAATTTCTTTCTTATCTCTCTTCGCTGCGTGCACGACCCTCTTCGGCTTAGCAGGCGACACTGCTTTTTCTTCGTCATTCTCCTCGGCTATTCTCGCGAGTCCCGTATACTCGTCCATTTTCTTGAACGTTTTGGGCTCCTCTCGGCTCTCGTCCGTTCTATCGCGTTTACTTTTTCTCACTATCACGATCTCCTCGGTTCTGCTGTCGGCCCTACCACCCTTTTCACCTCTACTCTTCCGACTCTTTCTTCTGTCCTTCTCGACCCTTTTATCGGATGGCCGTCTCACTCCGGTAACCTCCTTATCGACCTTTGAATCTTCGTGCTTCCTTCTCCTCGCGGTCGATGCTTCCGTCGTCGTCGAGGGTGAAGAAGCCGCGACAGAAACAGCTTCCCCACCTTCGACAGCCTCGTCCAGTGACGCGATGTCCGCGTACTTTTCTATTTCCTGAAATAAGAAAAAGAAGAATAAATGAAAGAAACACCGATAGCAGGAAGCAAAGGAGTTTCATTTTTCATTTCTCCTCTCGACCTCCTTTTCACCCGGCTTACTTCACCGTAGACGCACATTATTATCATTAATACGTCGTTGCTGTAGTGCACTGAGTTACTTTCTTTTCTATTTAATTCGCGACGACGACTTCTCCGTTAGTTCTATAAAACATATTACGGTCTTACGTAATACCTTCCGGACGCGATCCAGCTGATAATTAATTCGCACGTTCTTCAGAAGCTATAAAATCGTTTCCTCGTTATAGAAACTACATCATTTTTTGAATATCTCGAAATGTCTCTTGCCATTTATTCGAGTGAAATTTATACAAAAGTGAAAACGATAAATTACTAATGTCATCACGGAAGTATCGTATCGCAATTGTTTCAATCTTGCGACACGTGTATAAACCCGATAAAAGCGCCTTTTAATCAGAGACCCATTATCGACATTCGATATACTCAAATTGCAAAGATACGAAATCATTGTTTTAACAGTATGGGCAATTTTAACTAATCAGCTCCAATTGTGGTGTATTTGTAGGTTTTAAAGTATTATCAAATTAAAGCATATACACGTGTATGCTTTAATTTGCGTGCGATGCAAAATATATAAAGAAAATTGTACTTTTTGCTTCCTCATAGAGGAAGCTATGTTTTCGTGAAAAAAAAAATTTTCGAGATTTTAATGTCAGCGTACTAGAAATGGTCGAAAACGTCGAGAAAAGTGATTTTTAGCTGGCGTCCGGATGTATGTGTGTGTGTGTGTGTGTGTGTATGTGTGTGTGTATGTGTGTGACAGCGTGCATCGCTTAGAACGACTATAACTCGGAAACGGCTTGGGATAGCGGGTTCAAATTTTGTACACTAGTAGAGTAGTCACGTCTCCTCCTTCGATATAATTTTTATGAAGATTGCGACCCATTTCGGAATTTTACGGGAATTCGAAATTTTTGAAAAAAGTCTGTGGTAGCTCTAACTTTCGTAAATTTTGAGCTATCGTCCTAAAAATGCATATAAATACAATACTATGAACAAAGACCTTTGGTATTGAATTTGGCCAAAATCTTCCGAAGGGATCAGATTTTATGGAATTTTGATTTTTTTGAAAAATTACTAAAAATCGTCAAATTCGAGTAAACATGGAGGTATCGAGCTTAAATTTGCCACAGGAATGGACTGACACTGTACAATGTTTCCTATTAAATTTGGCAAAAATTGATCTAACTGTTTGAATTTTACGGGATTTTGAAAATTTTGAATTATTCAATTTTTTTTTGTCAGAAGTTTCTGAATCAAACATCGCGCAAAGAGTAGAATGAGTTATAGTTTCGTAATCAGCGCTGAAGATTAGATTAAAAATTGCCTTAAAACTTTTTTTTTGTGTTTTAATTATAGCTTCCTCTATGAGGAAGCCAAAATGGCACGACGGAATTATCATAGAGGAAGTTATGAGGAAAACCGTAAAACATGAGGAAGTAATTGTGCAAATCACTTTGCACGCTTTTTGCTTTTTCAGAAGTCCTAAAGTACGATTATATTACGGTCTCACAAGAAGTTCCCGGAAAAAAGTTTCTTTTAATTTATTATTGGAAGCAAATGTAATAGTATCCAAACCGTAAGATGATATTCCTTTTATGAAGAAATTGGTAAAAGAGAATCTTTTGAAACTCCTTACGTACACTTTTTACGATTTTGGGTAATAACTACAGCAAGCTAAATTATTTTTTAATTAATTAATTTGCAAGTTCTTATACGGTTTAAGAATAAGACAGCTTCCTGATAAAAAGAATTTTGCTATTAACAGCTATCTTAAGGAAGCACCACGTATATGTTCCCAAATAAAAGTGAATTTTGATAAGCATGTTGTGCACTTTCTAATAAGATAAACATCGCACTGAGAAAAAACATAGTATTTCCTACTATACCCAATAGTTCCCAGGGAACACATCTATATAGAAAGTGTCTCATAGCATATGTTGAATTGGTTATCTTATAATTTCGGTTACAGCCATGATTTTTTGTCATTATTGTAACTACAAAATGTAGACCTTCCCCTTGGAAAGTAATTTTTATGGTAAAAAGTCAGTATTGTTGCTTTTATTATACAATTTTCAGTGCAGACAAAATCAACCAACCAAGTGGGAGGTGCTTTATTTTGGTATTTTCAAATTGAATAATAAATAATTAGGAAATCTTTTTGTTTGTACATGGAACTAATTCGTTCTTTTCTCTAAGGACATATAATTTTTATCAGGGTTTTCTTATTATTGACAAATTTTCGCTGACGAACTTGTTTAATTACTGTATTTATTAATCTGGTCGTTCGATGTCCTGTACATTTTTCACGTGTATTCTGGAGCCTTGCTACGAAAATATCTAAAATTCGTTACTTGTAATAAATTTCACAAAGTTTTTAAACGAAATTAAATTAACAACGATGAGAGAATTCCAAAAAAAAGCACATGTGTTTAGAAAAATCAACGAATTAATTAAAAAATTAACCAAAAGGTTTCTTGATTATTTGTTATTTTTTTTCAATTTGTTAACAACTATTCGTCATTATTATTATGCAAAATCAACGTTCTGAACATAGCTTATATGATTGATTGTTAGCAAATTTTTTATATTGCAAGGACTGAAATTCTGACCGTATCTAACTGTAGTTTGCGACTATGTGTGTGAAGCACTCTTCACATATCTGATTTTTTCATCAACCGTATTCGTTAGAAATTAATCCCAAACGAAATTTTTATGAACAAATCAGGAATAATGTCAATGAGAAGTTATCGAACTATCGATGCAGAAAAGTGTTACGTCATTATTAGTGTTCATTTCGTAATTTTTGGTCACGTATTTCAAGTGCACTCGTTTGTACATTCGACGAACGCACCATTAAATCCGGGGCTCCTTATCGATTTTCGCCGTATCCAAATAAAACCAAACGTACAGTCATTGTTTCAACAGTGTGCCAATTTTCGACCGGTTGGCTTGAGCCTCGCTCTAATTATTGTAACAAAATTATTTTTAATTGTAGCACACACTCACGCATGAATCATTTGAAGAAAAAAATCGTTTCTCACTTTTTATACGCGGAAAAATTCAAATGTTTAGTAAACGCTATAACTTGTTGACTTATATTCTTCGTAATTATGTTTGAAAAATAAAAAACACTGCTGAATTATAAATAAAAATATCTTTATGTAACTCATGCATGAAAAGCGCTACTTTCCGTGCCTTCCAAGAGTGGCATAAGTAGCGCTTTACAGCCATGAGTTTAGAAAATTCCCGGCGCATGCATTTCTGGAATTTATTGTACGCTGCTCGTACTTTATGTACGCTGGCCGTACAGCATCACAATCAGCAGGCACGGAGTAGCACTGTTCCTGCATTCACTACATAAAACATTTTATGTCACTCGGTGGGAAAATGGCGGTTTTTTCGCAATGCGAAAACCCCCATTTTCACACTTTGTGAAATAAAATTTTGTTCGATACTCGTGCAAAAAACGTTTTCTGAACTCGTGTGATTGCAACACTCGCCTTCGGCTCGTGCTGCAAACTCACACTCGTCAGAAAAAGTTTTTTCGCACTCGTATCGAAATGTACTAATGCGATACTAGTGCGGTGTAGCGAACATCATATGTGGACTGTGAAGTAAGTCGCACTCACCGCACTCATACCACAGAAGCGCGAGCCGAAGGCGAGTGCTCCCTGCACTAATACTACAGGGAGCACTCGCCTTCGGCTCGCGCTCCTGTGGTACTCGCGCAGCTCGTGCGACGCCCTTCAGAGCGCGTGTATAAAGTTCGCTTTACCGCATTTGTATAGCAAAGAACTATTACTGCGAAATTGCATTGCATTTTAATTGAAACAATTAATTGTGAAACCTTGGATACTTCATAAAAAAGTGGATTCTGTTTTCCTTTGCACGTCGATAGCGAACTTCCCAATTCGTACCGGCCTAACGGTTTGATAATTTATTGGGAAAACAAGTCAATTTTATTGAAAGTTTCAGCGCATGGTAAAAAAAATACAGTGATAAGACTAAATACCCAACGACCACAATCTAGACCCAAAACCTCCCATCAAAAGCTCTCTTGATCCAAATCTTTTCCGCAAGAAAACAAGATTATTATATAACCAATAAGATGCACTCTCACTTTGCGAACAACGTCGAAGTATCGAATCTCAGCATCGGCCAGATCCGGGTCACCGGACAAAACGAAAGTATCTTTCACCTTTTTGATCTTAATTTTGCTTTTCTTATCTTTTTCATCGATTCCTCCCGGCGCTATTTTGGCCCCCTTGTCCTCCGTTCTCTTGTCGTTTGCAGCGTCCCTGACGCGAGCATCCTTGCCAACCCCTTTGACCTTTCCTGTAAATCATCGTTTCACATGTCTCTGGCCAGTTTCACCCTTGTATAGGGAAGGAAACCCTCCATGCGTGTTTTTGCGTGTCACGTTCACTATTGTGGTCCAGATTGTACCATAAACTCGATAAGTTTGAGAAACCACCAACGAACTCGTGGTAGTGATTCACATTCATGTGTATATCATCACAGTCGAATCTCTCACATGGTTACCATCCTTAGGTTACGGTGAAGAGAATCGGAATGTTCCAACCGGACCAATGTAAAGGTGGAACGACTGCTTCACGAACGTGATTGGCCATCACATAATTTAGTTACCCGGAGGTTGCATTAGGGGAGAGTGGACGAATATCGGACAGTCGGTAATGCTTTGAGAGGTGATTATTTTTCTTTAAATATTCATATACGACATTTTTATGAGTAAAACATAACTACCAGATGCTGACGGTTCATACCGGTCACTGGATAAATTGAATGGGATTCGCGAATTGAGATTACGTCGCTCAACGTATAATTTGTAAATTTGATTAGTTGTCTTTAAGTAATTATTGATTTGTGGTGTAACATTTGAATTAACTCTGTATTTGTGGGACAAATGATTTTATTTCACTCGGTGGGAAAATGGTGTTTCTTGCGCACGCTTCGAAACACCATTTTCGACCACTTTCGCACCAAGGTGCGAAAACCCCCGTTTTCACACCTTGCGAATGCCGCTAAAGTTCGCAACGTTGCAGCAACGAAATGACCTCAACTGTCAATGTTACGAGCTGTAGATAACCTCCATATTGCTTGAAATTTTTATTTGAATGCCTTGATGTTTTTACGAGCCCAATTTGTTCTGATAATTATCCTTAGGCTTCATAAAAAATTCCCACCAAGTTTTAAGAGAATCTTTCGTGCGGACAACTTTCTACAGGCTTACAACGCCAAGCTGAGAAATAGCTTGACCTTGAGAGGCCCGTAATTTGGTTTTTGGGACAGACCTCCGAGCTCAATTTGTCCTGATAATTTTCCTCAGGCTTCAACGAAAATTCTCACCAAGTTTTAGGAGAATCTTTCGTGTGGACAACTTTCTACAGGCTTACAACGGCGAGCTGGAATATAGTTTGACCTTGAGAGGCCCGTAATTTGTTTTTTGGGACAGACTTCCGAGCCCAATTTGTTCTGATAATTATCCTTAGGCTTCATAAAAAATGCTCACCAATTTTTAAGAGAATCTTTCGTGCGGACAACTTTCTCCAGGCTTACAACGCCGAGCTGAGAAATAGCTTGACCTTGAGAGGCCCGTAATTTGGTTTTTGGGACAGACTTCCGAGCCCAATTTGTTCTGATAATTTTCCTTAGGCTTCATAAAAAATTCTCACCAAGTTTTAAGAGAATCTTTCGTGCGGAGAACTTTCCGCGGCCAAACAAGGACGAAGTCAAAAATTGAACGGTCTTGTAAGGTCCATCATTTTTTTTTGGGACCGACTTCCGAGTCAAATTTGATTTCACAATTTTCTCTACACTTCATAAAAAAATCTCACTAAGTTTTAAGAGATTCTGTCATGCGGAGACATGATAGAAAATACTTACAAATGTATTCTAAGTACAAATGGGGCTCGGAAGTCTGTCCCAAAAACCAAATTACGGGCCTCTCAAGGTCAAATTATTTTCCAACTCGCCGTTGTAAGCCTGTAGAAAGTTGTCCGCACGAAAGATTCTCCTAAAACTTGGTGAGAATTTTCGTTGAAGCCTGAGGAAAATTATCAGGACAAATTGGGCTCGGAAGTCTGTCCCAAAAACCAAATTACGGGCCTCTCAAGGTCAAACTATTTTAGAGCTCGCCGTTGTAAGCCTGTAGAAAGTTGTCCGCACAAAAGATTCTCTTAAAACTTGGTGAGAATTTTTTATGAAGTCTAAGGAAAATTATCAGAATAAAACTCGTAAAAACATCAAGGCATTCAATAAAAATTTCAAGCAATATGGAGGTTATCTACAGCTCGTATCATTGACAGTTGAGGTCATTTCGTTGCTGCAACGTTGCGAACTTTAGCGGCATCCTTGCGAAATAAAATTTTGTTCGATACTCGTGCGAAAAACGTTTTCTGAACTCGTGTGATTGCAGCACTCGCCTTCGACTCGTGCTACAAACTCACACTCGGCAGAAAATGTTTTTTTCCCCGACTTCGCTAAAATAGCCACATTTCTTGCGTGCAATACGGGCGGAAAATGGCCTATTATTGACCGATGATCATTATTAACCTGTGCGCATACGCAGTAAAATTTCATTACTCCCCGGGCAGAAATGGTCATTGGCGAATATGACGATTTTGCGACGCAAGAAATGTTGTTATTTTAACGAAGTCGAAAAAAAATATCGTATGGCACAAGGGAGGAAGTGCATTTTCAGCTCGTGTGAATTTCTGCCCTCGCTTCGCTCGGGCATCAAACTTCACACTCGGTGAAAACACGCACTTTCCTCCCCTGTGGCATAATATACTATTTCGCACTCGTGTCGGAATGTACTATTTTGTAACACGTGCACTAAAAGTCCCGCTTTTTGTGCCTGTAAAGTGTAGCGAAAGTGGTGCTTTCTAGCAGAGGATGCGCGAATAATGCTGTAGATACTAATTTTACACGCTAGTTCCCTTTCGCACACTTTTTTCACACTCTAGCTACTTTTGCGCACACTTTTTGAACACTCTGTTACTTTTCGCGCACACTTATCTGGCACTGTAGTTATTTTTCCGAACGCACTGTGCAGGCACGCAAAGCGGAAATTTTTGTGTAGTTGTCACAAAAAGTAGTATGCGATACTTGTAGGAAAAAGCAGTCTCCCGACGGCGGTTGGGAAGTAGGCAGCACTCGCCTCCTCTCGAGCTACAAACGTCACTCGGCTTCACCTCGTGCAGTCAACTTCACAAGCTTCGTCGAAAGACCGCTTTTCCGTAGTAAGATCGCAAAGTATTATTTTTGTTATGGTATTGTCCGAGTGCGATGGCTAATTCCGACCAGATCGATTTTTTCGGATTGTTAACAATAGTTAGTTGCCAATAACTTTATTACCGTAAAACGCTGGTGTTTGCTGGTCGACATCCCAATGTTTGTATCTATTCAACATTTTTTTTTATCGAACCTTTACTTTACAGCCGAGATATTAAAGTCCTTTTTTTAAGTTTCCGACAGCCGCTCTCTTACCCCTAACGAACATGTGAGAGATTCCACTATAGTCTTGGTATCCCGCAAATGTGTTGCCATGTAGAAATCAGCTCTGGCTACCAACCCTCCCGTTGCGAATGGAGGTCTCTTCCATACATCCATTCCGTACGAGACACACGAATGGTAATATAACACAAAGCCTCTCGTCTCTCTTAACCATTGCATAATTATATTATACGAAAGTTACGACCGCACAGTTATTTAATACCTTTCAATGGCAAGACAGGTTCTTCATCCGTCTGTTCGTAGCTGATTCTTTGGACGAGCCGCACTTCTTTCAAACGATTGTCGATTGCCTTCTCATAGCGACTGCTTCGATCCAAATACTGTCCAACGAATGCGCAAGTGGGAATTTACAATTGGAGGGAGGCAATCGTTGAATAGATTTATCGCTGTATCGAGAGGAGGCTTACGGCAGTCATGAAAGCCTTGTCGTTACGTGAATTAGTCGTCAATGCTTCTGAGGACTCGACCAGATAAACCTTACCCCTGTCACTGCCGACAGCCACGAGCGTACCCTCTTCGTGAGGCGCTATCGCTTTCAATCCGTCCTCACAGAGACGTATTGTCTTAACCGGTAACGTCATTCCCACTAATACGTCGTAAATCTCCATCGTACCATCGCCGTCGATCACGTAGAATACCGAGTAACGCGATGTGCTCCAGCATCCACCAGTTAACGGTGTTTTATACTGTCTATTACCGCCAATGAGAAAAATGGGACATCAATTAATAAACCGGACAATTTGAGATTTCTCCCGAGTAGAAATTTTCGAGTCTTACATCGAGACCTGATAAGGCCTTCTCAGGACCTTAGCAGGGCCCGATGTTAACGCGTGAAAATTTCTACTCGGGTTATTGAGGATGCTGCATTTGGTGATCAGTTTTTTGGCTAAACCTAGAGGACCAGATTTTTGTTGTGGCAGTCCTAGAGTATAGGAAGGTCATCGTTGATGGATTATTTAACTCTTTGTATGTTTCCAAGTACATGTCATACGAAAATTAAACTCATACGAATATAAAAATGTTATCTTTATTCTTAAAAATCAGCGGTCGACGACCTCTGTGTGTTGCGTACTCGCTGAATTATCATGATTCGGAAAAGTCCATTGCAGACGGACTTTTCCTATTTAAGGCGGTCGTACCGTGTGACAGGTTCAAAAAATGTTAAAATATTTTATTTGATGAATTGCTCATATAATATGCGTACCTCTCTGACGTTTCTGACAAATGCTCATGTAGAGGGAATACCGAACTCATAAGACGCTACAGCACGGAGAAAAATGGTTTAGTTGCGCTAACAAAATGAGCTTTGTTGACAGTGACCTCGATCTCGCAACAAGACGATTAGTATAACGAACAAAAGAATTACTACGTATAACCAATTGGTTTTGCTATCACGACAGAACTTTCTTGTTACTGCAGCGATTTAGTATGCTATGAGAACAAACAACGCTTGCTGTAATTTGTCTACTGAGTAGTGGCTAGTAATAGCAGAGTTATAGATACGTACATTTATTTGAAGATTAACTCACTGCATTTGTATTTTATGACTAAGTTCATTATATTAAAAATAATGTCTGTATTTGCAACTGCAAATTCTTGAAATTCGCTTTATATGGATGTATTAAACTGCGAAACGTAATACCACGCCATTTTTATTTACTCGAATACAAAGGAACTGTTTCCTCGCGTCTATTTGTTTTCATTTTGCGCGTCGAGCGTCTCGAGCTCGTCGTAATTTCTTGGCACATATACGAGCCCCACTCAGTCATTCAACAATTTTTTTTGTTACAGTAACAAAGGCCGTTCTGTTGCGGTAGCAAATCGCTCCAAGCGAAAAATTTTGCTGTGGTTACAAGCTGGTTTTATTATCCCGATATTAACAAACTAAATTTGTTATGGTAAAAAAAATCTTGTTGTAAATTTGTTATGGTAACAAAAATCTTGTTGCTTGGCGTTCAAGCAGCGTACATTTCAGTTCGCTCTGCGCATTTATACGGTACTGTAAGTGATTTGTGCAACAGAAATAAGTGACAAAAAAACTATCTACATTTGATGATGTACGTGCTAAGCGCACCAAGAAAGGAAGGTGTGATTAAAATAGGCATACGATTGAGAATGACACGGAGTTTACTTCAACATCAGCGAAGAAACTTTTAACGAAGAACACTATCGATGTGCCAGTTTTCTCAAGTTTTGCCTACTGTATCCTGGAATTCGGATCTGTATGTATGCCATTTCTTCAGTAGTGATATGCAAGGAATGTAAAAGCGAGATCTCTTTGAATCAGTCCAGTTTACGAGGCTTGGTTTCAAAATTTCTCTGGAGTTCCAGTGTGATGTGCCGCAGATTATTAATTCGTACCCTATGATTGAAAATGCATACGAGATCAATCGATTTATGTCTAGGTATTGATGAATGTACGTACTCTGCGTACTTTGAGAGTATTCGCACAGCAGCATCTACCGTTTATGAATCCGTCTTGTCACTAGCTGTTGCCCCGGAAAAATAATTGAAAAATGGAGCCGGAAAGCCCGAAGACGAATTAACAGTTCTCGGCGATGCCACATGGAAAAAGCGTCTATTTTCATCTTTGTTTGGTGTTTGCGCCATGATTTTAAAATATTCAAGTAAAGTTGTAGATGCATGCTCATTGAGCAGTTTTTGTTGTGGATGTAACTTGTGGAAAAGCAAAAAAGATAGTGATCCAATCGGTTATGAGGAATGGTACACCTGTCATCAGGATGACGCACTATCAATCACTCCGGCAGTGCTGGCAAAATGAAGATCGATGCCATGGTCAAAAGGTTTCTGCGATCCGTAGATAAATATAATGCGAAATACCTCACATACTTAGATGACGGTGGTAGTGAGACTTTCAACGAAATTTTTAAATCTGACCC